>LKNJ01001390.1:0-93333 GCA_002120245.1 Maccullochella peelii | reverse complement strand
GTGTGTGTGTGTGTGTGTGTGTGTGTGTGTGTGTGTAAGCTGTAAGGCTGGTTTTATTCCATGCTGGAGTACCTTCCCCTGACTTTCCCTCCCCCTGTTAAAGTAGAATGAACTGAAGTCTGAAAAGTCAAGCGGTGTCCAGCCAAGCTCACGGATGGTTGACGGTCAATATTGACCCTGGGCTCCATGTCTCTCTGTGGAAACAAGGAATAAACCCCAAACCCCCCCTCCATGTCACCTTGACTCGCTCACACACAGATAGGACCAAGTTGCTGGCAGAGGCTTGACCCAACCGCTGACCTTGGTCTGGGTATTTTCTCATCCTCCTGCTGGTTAAGAACAGGCTAGGAGAGGGTGTGAATCTGTTCTCAGTTCTGCGAGCCAGCAGTAAGTGATGGATGGGAGTGAGATATTGTCACTGATGCTTAAGTTTGAAGGTGCATCGTTAACTGCTTTTTGCCAAACGACTACAAAAAAGCCAGTCCTCATGCTCATGTACTGTACTGTTAAAGCTCAGCTTCAGTTCTGAGAGTTTGCGTGTCTGGAAAGAAAAAGAGGGAAAGTAAGAAAGTATCGTACGTGCGTGCACTGATGTATCAGTGTGCCGCTGTGTACTTGCCTTTGTGTGTTTGTCAGCACAAACACCTAACATTGAAGGAGACAGGCTGCCTCCTGACAGTTATTTGCTAGTTTTGGTCTCTCTGTGCTCTGTCTAACTTTCTGTCTCTCTTCCTCTCCCCAAATTACCCCTGGAGGACTGAGCGAGGGTAAACACAACTGCTGAGAAAGGGCTCGCGACACATCGCTTGTTATTGTGAGAAGCTTCCCTCTCCGTCTTTCTCTCTTCTGTTTATCTGTGGCTTGTATGATTCCCTATTTGTCATCCATCTGGGTTCTACAGAGACTGCGTGTATGCTTTAATGCATTTGCCGCACAAAGCCGAGTAAGCATTGTGCAGCAGCATTACATCCCAGAGACACGCAAGACACATAAGTTTTAAATCCAGAGAAGCTTTTGTTACAGCTGGGTCAGCTGCTCTGTCAGTGCATTACAGAGAAAATCATACCATTGCAAGAATGAAAGCACCAGTCGTCAGAGGGCTTGGGAAGGGGCAACTGTGCGTGCAAGCCTAGGAGTTTGATATTACATGAAATCATTTCAAGTTCCATCAATTATCCAGCTCACTGGCTGAGGTGAGATGCCACCAGATTGAGCATCGAGGTTTTAGCCTCGCTGAGGAGAGTGAACTGATACTAAGTGATTTATTCATGACACCCCATCTCCTTCACTCCCCTCTGAATATGAGGTGCCTTTGGGATAAAATAATGTTGTAATGCTGTTTTGCCTGATTATGAAGAACCCAACTACTGTCAGACAAGTCGAAGATAGATAGATAGATAGATGCATGAACACACACATACACCATAATCACAGATGTCCTTGGTTTTCATCAAAGCCCCTAATTTTCCCTGTTCACATCTTATAACCCCGCCCCCATCTCAGTCTCTCACAGCGCACCTGCACTCAATATGAGCCCCCTGCCCTCCCCACCACATCACACACACACAGTTTGCAGGACCTGCTCATGTGTTCCTGAGCGGCCCTCAGACTCGTCATCACTCTGTGTCATGTGTCCACCAACAGGCCTTACACATGAGCTACACCCACCCTGTTCTTTTTCATTCAACCTGGAGTTTCATTACAACAGGATATCCTGAACATTTTACATTTCCTTCAGTTGTGCAGCAGATGTGATCGACTGGCACAAAGAAAAAGAGACAGAGAAAGAGAGAGAGAGAGAGAGCGAGAGAGAGAGAGAGAGAGAGAGAGAGAGACAGAGCGAAGCAGAGCTGGAAATGCTCTCAGTCAGGCCATGTAAAAACAGCCAGCTACCAGTTCAAATTCACGTGTTTCCTGTTTTCTCTTCATGTTATCTTGCATGTCTGTTCACTTCCGCTCTGCTGCATCCCCAAGGTGACGGCTGGCTTTGGGAAACCGTGGCTCATGCCTAAAGGCTACAGGGCACTGCTGTCCTTAAAGGTTTGTGGCCAGAGGCCCTGCCTCCCCATTGATTCTGACCAAACCAAATAGCATGTTTCTTTGATGAGTTCTGTCCAGATAAGTTAGCATGAGTTACTCTCCATGTCGATCAACATTATCCCCAAAGCCAGGGGACAAGGAGAAACACTTTTGTGATAACCACTGACCCGACCCATCTGGTGAAAGCCAAGTTTTTCCTTGACAAGCTGTGGAATCTTAGAAATCCCAAATACATTTTGATTCTTGTTTCTATCTCTTGTCTTCAAATCTGAGAACACAAACACATACACACACACACACAAACATGCACACTATCTCAACCCCCCTTGCACTCTACTTAAAATATCATTTGTTTACACCCCCCACCAAAAAGTCCCAATGTGCTGGAATGCGCAGGGAAAAGCACTCTGAAGCCCCAGTGTGTTTGCAACCCTATAAATAAAGGTGGCGGTGGGGAGTGTGGTTGACCATAATTACACAGGCCCTGTTAAAGCCGAGGCGCACTCTCTGTCTGTCTGTCTGCTGGTTCCCTTACCAGTCATGGCCACTCCCATCCACATACAAACACACACATGCACAGGCGCGAGCGCGCACACGCACACACACACACACACACACACACACAAATACAGAATCCCTTTCAGATGGGATGTGGGTCAGAAGTTTTGTTTTTCTACATCTGTCTGGACTTTTAAAACATTGCGACTGCTGACAGTCTGTTACATAATTTAAGTATTTGAACAAACAACATTTTTTCGGTTTCTTTTTTTTTCTTTACAGATGTACAGCCTAAAAGAACCACTTCTGACGTGTGTGTCTTATTTGTTTTTGTAATACGTGTGTCTGTGTCTTAAGTTATTGATTTAGCTTGTAATCCAATGGTTGGAGAAATTAAGTTTTTATGTCTTGAGTGGACATGTCGGCCCAGCTGCTCAATGACTGTTGAGTTTCCAAAACCTTGTAATTGAACTACCCCCCCGGCAATGCAAAAGCTGCACTCAGTCAGACCTGATTAGAGTGGCAAGACTCTCTGTTTTTAGTCCTTTTCGCTATGTGTATTTTCATCTCTGTGGCGCGCATGTTCACATGCTAAATCTCCATCTGGCCGCTGTGAAACGAAGTTCACAGCATTGGAGTTGAGATGTAAACACACATTCACACAGTGTTCTCTTTCTCGCTAAGCTGCAGAGACAGACATTTACCAAACTGTGCTGTATGTCACGTATGTGTACCAGCCAAGAGTGGTTTAATGGTGTGTGTGTGTGTGTGTGTGTGTGTGTGTGTGTGTGTGTGTGTGTGTGTGTGTGTGTGTGAACGTGCACCTGCATGTGTGTGAATATGTGTAAGTGCACATGGGCAGGAACATGTTCGTACATCAGCCAAGATTTTCTTTCTTACACATGGAGCGGAACTGCTTTAAGCAGCCAGAATAACGCTGCAATTTCTATAGTCTCAGCCGCGTGGTACAATTTGTTCCAAAGCACTTGCCATGCTGTAGAAATCACAGCCAGGCAGCCAACTATAGCTAGCTCCGTCTATTACCATCAACAGGCCAACTGCCAAGAGAAGAAACACATCCAACAGTTTTAATACCTTGTTTTCACACAAGCAATTTTTCACTCTGGCTTATAAAAGCCAAATGACAATAAGAATAGCATGTACAAGAAAACCAGCCTTTTTTTGGTGTAAACTAAAGTCTTCTTAAAGCTGGTGTTATTGCAGCAGGCCAATGGTCCCTGTTCCCCCACCCTCTTTGTCCTCTTGTGGTTTGGCACAGGAGGCATGCGGTCTGAGCAGGGTAATAGATAGAGCATGGTCAGGGTTAGATGTTTTAATGCCATTTGTCTGCACTGCACAATGCTTGGTCCAGTTTCACTATTGTGTGAAAAATGACACACATTCCTAGTCACATGTTCGCCTTTGTTTCAAGATTCTTGAATGTTTGAGAGTTGATGATTTCCCCCACAGTGAGCAAGGATGGAAATTGATGAAAAGCGTCAGGTTAGTATCACACTAACTTTCCCCTCATCTCTCTGGTCCATTTATCTCAGAGGTACTCCGAAGCAGAACGGCCGTAATGTATTTTAATGCACCGCAACATGATAAAAGTTGACCGGCTGCTGCTACATGTGCCACACTTCAGTATTCATCCCCTCGCACTTCGAAGTCTTCCTATGCACCACTGTGCCTCGTAGCATTAAACATTCAGGAGAAACAAATGAAAGGCGCTCTTAAAAACTCTAACCAATAGGCTTTTACAAGCCTACCATGCTGCATTCGAATAAAAACCAAGACTAAAGTGGTCTAGACAGCAGGAAATCCAACTCTGAAAGAATACAACAACTGAAGTTAAATGTTTTCCCCTTTGGTGGTGGTGAATGCATTGTAGTGTACCATATATATATACTCATTTGGTTTATTGCCTGCAGAAATTGAATTGGTGCCACAGAGATGTAATATTCAGATCTTAAGGGGGCTGGTGGAGAGAGGCTGGTCGGCCATAAAGACAGATGAGTGAAGGATGGAGAGTTTGTGGAGCGTTTGATGAACGGTGATGTATCATTAAATACTTTAACTGTCTCCAACACTCAGGATCAACTCCAGTTATTCCAAACAGGGGCAATGACAAATTTCACCAGGGAAATGTGAAAAAATATGAAATTCCTTACTGGTTTCGGTTCAGAAATGACATTAGTGTTGGACAGTAAATCAACAGTATCCAGAGGTTCTCCATCTGTCTATGTGACTGTCTGTCTGTCTGTTTCCACCTGGTGTCCTCTAGGTGTCACTAGAGATGTTCATGGACCAGACAAGGCTGACTTATCTGAAGTGTGTGTGGAGAGTGTGTGTGGAGAGTGTGTGTGGAGAGTGTGTGTCGTGAAAAGTGAAGCTGCAGCTTCTCCTGTGCACTGACAGCCTCAATCCAGTTGCCGTGGTGATATCCTCTCCCAGGTGCATCAGTCACATTCTTGCTCACACACACACACACACACACACACACACACACACACAAATACACACACGCACACACCTTCTCACTCTGTCTCTCTCCTTCTCTCAAACACAGACACACACAAAGGGACACACACATCTGTCTCAGGGGTCAGCTCCACAGCTGGCTGTTTGTGCCCTTCCCTCCAGTTGCTTAGACAACCATCATTAACACCAGTGTCCCTGTGCTGCGCTAGTGTTAGCCCCTCTGTGTCACTCTCTCCCTGCGTTGTAGCCTACACCGTACACCCTGCTTTTCCGCAGGTGTCCAACGCATCCCAACTCCCACCCACTGCGCACTCGCTAATGAGAGTGAAAATGAGAACAATGGGGAGAGGAGTGCAGGGCCCGCCAGCTCATCTGGGCTCCGTTGATCTTGTTAATTGCGTCCGTGGACGCGCTCCGCTCCCTTTGAAGTGTGTCTGAAGAGCCCGCTTCAGAGACTGGCAATTACCGCACATCATGTAATTGCTGCAAGACAGGCAGCCATATGAGAGAACTCATGTTACTGTATGTGTGCGTCAGGGTGTGTGAGTACATGTCGACAATGTGTGTGTGCGTGAGAGAGAGAAAGAAAGAGTCTGATGATGGTGACGCCTTCCAAGGTGTTGTAACAGCATGTCAAGTATAATGTCCTGTCAAACCACAACACCTTCAGAACAAAATCTTAACAGCTTTGATACAACAAACAGCTGCATTTTGTAAAATGGCTACTTACCACTTTGTTAAAAATCAATTTGCACCGATCAAAAGAAATGCTTCCCCGTTGGAATTCAATTAATCTGTTTATGCTCTCAAAGTGCCATTGCTGTGGTTTTAAGAGGAGACGTCCATGGCCTGTTTACATCCTCCAGTTCTGCTTATAAATGTTTCGAGGTCAGTGGAGCTTTGTGATTCTTTGTGGGGAGAATCTTGTTGTGTATCTTCAAAGGCCACGTAAAGTCCCTTTTTATGGGTCTAATTCTTCCCCTTTGTAAATTGAAACATACTAAGTTTGCTGTAGTTTCCTTTTGTCATGTCAGGCGTGTCTATCTATCCCTTTCAACCACTGATTCAATACTCTTTGCAGTAATGTATTTCAGAAGAAAAAAAGCCCACTGTTCTGTACAAAAGACCCAGCTGATATATGCTGCCAACCTGCTCTGAGCTGCAAAGCCTCTCACTCGCCCCCCTTTGCCATAAATCAGATAATGTAACAGTAGCATGCCGCTGTGCTTTATGAGAGATACAGATACAGCGAGGCAACCCTGTGCTCCCACTCCCACGTCTGAATACAATTGAAAGTGGTACAGATGAAATGTATCACTCGGGGCTAACTACAGCTGTAAGATAAATACTGTGTCACATACTGCTGTGGTAGCAGACAGGGATTTGTCTCTGTGTGATAGACCACAAGTGTGCACGCTCTCAAACACACACACACACAACAGCATGTCTGTGTGTGTGAACCATCATAGGCATATATATTAACTGATAGAGGAACTGAGTACCTGGTTGTTCCTACTGTAACAGTATGCAAATATTGTTTTCCTCTTTTGTAGCAATAAAACAATTTTAGTACAGTACTGTAGGTTCAGTGCTCCACCATTCACCTGTTATCTGCTATCAGATATATGAGATATTACAATGGGTACATGTATAGAGAGAAATCTGGCATGTAATCAAGGAAACAAGTAAGCGTATACAGCCATTCTAGTGGCTCTGTGAGGCTGTACTGAACTAAATGCTAACACACCTTAGTTTAGCATATTAGCATTCTAACATTTGCTAATTAGCACTGAACACCAACTACAGCTGAGGTTGATGGGAATGTCATCAGTTTTGCAGATATTTGGTCATAAACCAAAGTACTGGAGAAATTAGATTTTTGACCTGATGATGGTGATAGAGGAAAAGTTAATGGATAAAAATACTACAATTCTTCCTGAGGCGGACAAGAATATTTTAACCAAATTGCATGGCAATCCATCCAACAGTTGTCAAGACATTTCCCTCTAAACCACAAATGCCAACCTCATGGTGGCGCTGGAGGAAAAGTCAGGGATCACCAAAGTCAGCAGGCTTCATCCTCTGGGGACCATGAATATTTGTACACAATTTCATCTTAATCCATCTCACAGTTGTTGAGATATTTCAGTCTGGACCAAAGTGGTGGACCGATCAACTGACAGACCGACACTGCCATCCCTAGAGACATGCCGCTAATGTGGCTAAAAAGTTTCCTCCAGCAATTTCTCGCAGTCTACTATTGCCAGCCTGGGAGTGACATCAGCTCTAAATAAGGAAAGAAGGCAGTGGACCTGGCCAATTATGAATAATATGAACACCTGGGTGTCATAATTAGTTATGAAATTTCGCATACACAGCCCTCTAACTGTAAAGAGAAGTTTGAGAAACTTTTTCTATCTATGAAAACCAGAAAAGGTTGTTCTCTACAAGGTCACAGGCATGTATTCATATCCTTATCTGGCTGATTATCTTAAATGTGTCTAAATCAGTCTAAACAATCAGTATATTTCATTACATACTGTATATATGTCTTTTTTCAAGTTAATCAAAAGAGAGTGCAACCTTCACATGGACTTCAGAGGTGTGTCTTGGCAGCAGCTCTACGAGTGGGTGGTAGCTTAGCCAAAACAACTGTCTCCTAATATTATGGTTATGTTATAGACAGTTTGCATACATGTTCCACCCTGAGCTGTGGCATTAGAATACATTTACTAGTCTGTTAAACAGGCCAACAGACGCCTGGAAAGAGCAGGATGAGGTTAATTGCTCCATTGACACAACAGGCCCTGCCGACATGTTCTCTGAAGATACTCACAAACTTTATGCATCACATACAGTATAATACACTCTAAATAGGTTTAGTCTTTTGAATCTGTTGCAACACGCTGCACTATTTTGAAAGTGGATGGACCAGCATAAAATAATGTAAACACACATACACACACACACAAACACACCTAGCAGGAGGGCAAGGAAAAAAAGGATTGCACTGAGGCAGCTTGCCGAAGGGCAGCCTGCCAAAAGAGTGGGAGAGAGAGAGAGAGAGAGAGAGAGAGAGAGAGAGAGAGAGAGAGAGAGAGAGAGAACAAGGGGGAAGAGAGAGAGGGAGATGGGGCAGGAAAGTCCTTACATAGCCCACAGGAAGAGCTGTGTCAGGGCAGGAAGCTCCTTGTTTGGGCATAGAGGTTTCCTGGCTGGCTAGAAGGCTGACATTTCCTCTACTGGTTGGCTTCTGGAAAGGGGATCACATGAAGGCTCGAGGGAGGCTGCAGAGGTGGTGGTGGGCCGCCAGTCGGGCTGGGCTGGGCTGGGCCCGCTCTCCGGTTTCAGCTCCAGCACTCCCTCCCTCCCTCCCTCCCTCTGTCTCTGCTTCGCTCTCTGTACAGCCTGCAGCTAGTGGCTTATTGCTGTAGCAGACACTTCACAGGCCAGAATTCATTCTCTGCACTAATGACATATGGTATACCACTGTGCAGTCTGTAATGTAACATGGCACATGTTGCTCTATTAGCATAGCGATGTATTTACTGTATAGATCATAAGGGAGTGGAGACAACATGGTGAACATGTGGACTGCATCTGCTTATTTCTATGCTATAGTATGACAGTTGTGACAACGAGTTTGCATTCACTGTTAGTCTATCTTGGCCAATTAAGACTTTCTAACCACACTAGCAACATGGCTCTAGGGCTGACAGTGTCGGCCTGTCAGTCCACCTATCAGTCAAGACTGAAATATCTCAACAACCACTGGATGGATGGCCTTGAATTTTAATAAGATATTCATGGTTCCAGAGGGTTCTCCTTTGGTCACTTTGGTGATCCTCTGACTTTTCCTCTAGCGCCACCATCAGGCCAAACATTTTTATTTGTCCAATACTTGGTTTATCACTAAATAGACTACCTGCAAAACTGATAACATTCCCATCAGTTTCAGCTGTACTTTGTGTTTAGTGCTTATTAGCAAATGTTAGCATGCTAGTACGCTAAACTAAATGGTGAACAGTATACCTGCTTAACTTCAGCATGTTAGCATTGTTACTGTGAGCATGTTAGCATGCTAGCATTTAGCTCAAAGCATCACTGTCCCTAAGCCTCACAGAGCAGCTAGCATGGCTGTATAGATTCTTAAAGTAAGTTAAACAGTTTTGCTTTTTTTTTGTCTGCTACAACATACATATCTGCTCAGTAAATCACTTGCCCTGCGTTCTCCTTTGATAAAAAATCCGAAACCAAAAGGGAGAAACACAACAGCCCACATTAGCTTTCCTGCTAAAGTCTCCTTATCTAACTTACAAACCTGAACACACGTCTTGTCCTGCACCTTAGCCTGTTGAATGAGCGACCAAACAAACACGCACAGGGAAAAGTGCACTGGGCTACTAACGTCAGTTTGCAGGCTAGATAACTGATTAGCTGCTCAGTTGCTACACATTAAACAGCATGTAAACGTACCTGCAAATGTCACTTCAGTCCGGTTAAATGCTGATGTGGTCCTGACTCTTCAATACCACTAACAACACCTGTCAGTCCACGACAAGTCAGCTGCAGCGCACGTTTGTTTACTTTGTCTCTTGTCCGGCTCTCTGGCAGCCTGACTTGAAACTGCAATGCTAAGATGTCATTTTTTGACACATTAGTTAATGGAAAATGCACACTTTTTTTTCCTAGAAGGTGTTCAATGAAGAAAACATAACAGTGATGGAAACATTTTAAGTGCTTGCTACCTTGTTATATTTTGAGCTCTGACATTCAAAGTGTTTCCATTAAATTTGCATCAAAGTCCAGAAAGACTTCTGCTTGTTGTGTTTGAGCTCTTCTCAGTTAGTCTGCCTTTAGTGATGCTGGTGATCTTTCTCCCCACTTTGCCTTTCTGAAGCTGTGAAAATGTGTGCCAAAAACTAAAACCCAGACACTTTTTCGTCAGTGGCTGAAACCTTGTTGTAGGCTCATATGCTTCATTGCTTACTGATCGGCCATCTGCGCATTTGTGTTGACAATAAACCTAAACTGCTCCAAGCAGACAGGCAAACAGACAGACATCTAGACAGACAGATGTTTCCTGGTAAACAGCAAGTTCTCCAATCAGACATAAATCTGTAAAGTAACAAGTTAAGTCCTGCACCTGCTCTCTCTCTCTCTCTCTCTCTCTCTCTCTCTCTCTCTCTCTCGCTCTCACACACACACACACACACACACATGCACACACACACACACACACACACACACACACACACACAATAAAAAAAACAGCAAACTGAGGAAAGGGAATTAAAAGAGAGAGAGGATAGACAGTAGACAGGCAGCAGGGTGCAATACAGTCCTAGACACAAACAATCACAAAAAGTACACACACACACACACTGACATCCACACTTCAACCTGAGGCACACACACACTCATGTCTTTCCTACTGTCATGTCTCTCTGGATGATTACCTCATAATGCACAGCAGTGGAGCAGTGCAGCCCTGCTGCTTCATAGCATCACTTGCATGGCTGGAGTGGTGATGATGGTATTTGTGGCTGGACATGTTCAAGCCTGGAAGTCATGAGCAAAGCTATAGAGGGAGAACATTGTTTGGCAAGGAAAAAACAGCGACAAATAAAAGCAATAATGTATGTTAAAGGTGAAAGTCAAACAGGGGAATGTAAAAGTGCACACATAAACAGAGGAAGATGGATGGGGTGTATTTAGGAACAACACAGCAAGTAAACAACCATTCATTTAACTGCAATTTCTCCTCATTTTACTGCTTTAGAGAAAGAAAGCAACCCTCATTCTCATCCTCACAGCAACTTTTAGCCCGCTGGTCTGGATAGAATAACAGAATAGGGCTGGGGTCATTACTCACAATGGAGGACTCTATTAAGCGGCAGTGTACAGAGCAAAATGCAGACACACATACAAGCACACACTCATACCCTGAGGTGTAGAGAGAGCACACTGAAGTGCGTGTGCATGCATGCGTACGGGTCAAATGTGTGGCCCTCTGTGTGTGAATTATACTTAACTGCAGGGATATTTCCGAGCTGTAAAAAAAGCACACGCACATGAGCTACGTGCACTCTTTGTAATCTAGCACCATTACTGGCAGCTTCACGTACATTAGAGGATGAAAATGATGGAGGGCAGGAGGAGATAGGGCCGCTGAAGGGGTAATTTCACTGAGGGGGCAGCTTAGGTATTTATAGCCAAACGATTGAAGCGTTGAAAGCGTACAGAGTTCATGATCTGATCACAGATGTATCCTAATGGTAACAGGATAGCCAGGATACAATAATGTATAGCTTACACTAGGCTGGATGTTTGAGTCTACTATATAGAAAACTTTGCTTGTCTCACCTTGTGAAAGCATTTCTGTGCTGAGCCAAAATTTCCCCGGGTTAAAGTTGGGTTATAGCTGTGGTCAAGGCTCATGACTTCACTTTGGCAGTAATAACCTGTCAACTGTTTCACATTAGGAAGCGTAAAAGCCTACATACACACTTGACAGAGCTGACAGATGCTGACGTGCCACTGCATGCAGTCACAGGCCCTAAATGAGGACCTAACGGTGTGGATGTGACAGAGATGGGGCTGTGCTCGGCTCGCCACAGCACACACTGCTTACTGTTAACTAGCTGTTAGGGAGGCAGACAAGGAGAGACAGACAGAGTGAGAAAAGGGAAAGAGGATGGATTGCTTAGATTCATATCTATATAAATCAGCAGAAAATTAGATTACATTAAAGGAGTTTGACATGTTGGGAAATACACTTACTTGCTTTCTTGCCGAGAGATTGATACCACTCTCATGTCTGTACGGTAAATATGAAATGGTGGATTTTGTTACCTTTGGACAGAGCCAGGCTAGCTTTTTCCCCCCTGTTTCCAGTTTTTATGCTAAGCTAAGATAACTGGCTGTTGGATGTAGCTTCATAGACATGACAGTGGTATTAATCTTCTCTTCTAAATCTCAGCAAGAAAGCGAAAAAAGCGTATTCCCCAAAATGTTGAACTATTCCTTTAAACATTGGCAGACCTTTGGAGAGTGCTGACCCGAGGGTTTCCCCTGAGAACATTAGGTATAAAACAAGCAAGTTGATGTAAATCATTTATACAATATGCACGTGTGAGCGTGTGCTAGGTGGACAACAGAAGCTCCCAGCAGGTATCCCGGCCGCTTCCATCCTCCTGCTCCCCAGGCGCAGCTCATTGATGACATCAGCTGGTGTGAAAGTGGCCATTAGTTCCACCTCATCACTGTGGGACAAATATAGCAGCGCAAGGCTTTCATCAAATGTGGAGGACAGCTGTAGTGAGGGGGAGGGAAAGGAAACCTGGCCAGATGATGATACACATTCACCGTATCCCTCCTCCTCCCCAATTCTAATTTCTCCCTCTTCCTTGTGATCACGCTGTCACCCATGAGACTGATAACACCTTATGGCTGCAGGACATAGGCACACACACATATAGACACACACACACACACACACACACACACACACGCACACACACACACACACACACACACATACCTGTTTACTTAGTTCTACATCCTATCCACACAGGAATTTCCAATGATTTTTTGTATGTGATTGTGGCTCAGCCTTTAAATGAGGCTTAGCAGCAGCTGGATGACAAGCGCTGCTTTTGTAATACCTGGTGCTGTATTATGAAAGCAGAGCAGTGACAGCACACAGTGTCATTGTCAGTGTAAGTCAAAACTATGAAACATCAAGACAAAGGATGTCTCTTGCCACCACAGTTAGTCCTGATTCTATTATCTTCGGCCCTGAACCAGTGATATTGTTTTTTACTTCTTTCAGCTGTGTGACTAAAGCTTCATATCTGTGGCAGATTACATTATTTAATATAGACTCATTCCACAGGTGTTATCTAATATGTGGGTTAAGGATTATTTTTGGCAGTGCATGGACAAAAGACACTGGGCGAGATTATGTTGTGGTCAGTACTGTGGAAAAGCAGAGCACTTACAGGATCGTGTGTGTGGTGCATCTCAGAACAGGTGGCAGCGGTGTCGGATCAGACACCTGGCCTCCGCCTTTTGAATGACAGGTGGTGAAGTCACTGCAGGGCACATCTGGAGGGTGGGGGGAGAGACACAGATTTTCTATCAGGTCTCTGTCTCTCTCTCTCACTCTCTCTCAGCGTTTGATGTATCAGACTGAGACGCATGATGCCCTGATCTGATCACAGGAGGAGGTTAATTGGTTTTGTATGAACTTTATTATTCTAATCTCATTTTGTATTGGTTGTGGCAGTGCTCCTCATGAAAATATGCCTCAATGGCCAGGAAGATGTAAATAAAAGCCAAACTGCATATAGTAAATTTGGTTGGAGTTATATTCAGTCACAAAGCCTGCAGACACACACACAAACACAGTATAGCAGCACTGTAGCTCTCACCTCTAATCTGGGCTGTTGTGACAACTGGGTGGTTGTTCTGAACTCTTGAACTACAGTTCAAGCAAAACCAGTGACCCTGAAATGCATCCCTACTGCTTCATGTGGAATAATAAAATGGGTCATAGAAACAGGCAGATTTATGAGGAAAAAAAGCAGAACGAGCCATCAGTGATAGTTTTGTTGCAAAATTAGGGCAGTACAGCACTCTACTAATCTACTACTACTCTTCTAATGTCGCAAAATGATGTAGCGACAGTACCATTATTTATACTAGCCTCCAATCTAAAAACTTCCATTAATTTTTGTTTGTTTGAATCATTGTTGTTGATTGATGTCTTGCACAGTGCCATCAGAAGCCTCTAATTTGCAGTAGAAAGCCATCTGCTGCAGAACATGCATCCTTCTGATAAAAACAGACAAGGCTCTGAGAGGCATGACTACATTTATTTACCCAGCCTCAGAGACCCTGCTTAGGGACTGCATATGATAGTCAGACTCACAGACAGAAAAGAAAATAACTCGAGCCCACTTAATAGCCTTAACACATAAAGACTTTTGAGGGCCTGTTTGCATTTCAGAGCCGCCCAGGTGCCTTTTGTGAAGCTGTAGTGCACTTGATGCTGAGTTGAAGAGGTGTCATATTTGGAGGTACTTAAACATGCACTGTTTTGTTGTCTGTTCAAAGCCACGTACTTCAAACAAGCATGGCTTATTAAGTAGAGCTAAAGTTGCCAGGACACCTGTAGATTATTGTGGAAGTGATGCGTCAAAAATCTCTTCTTTGTGCCGCAAATAATTTCAAAGATGCTTGTGAGTTGTGCTGCATCTTGCATCTCGTGTGTTTTGAACAGGTACACAGCTAACACACATGCAAACAATTCCCACATCTTAACCCAGATATGAAGAGCACACATTTCTGACATCTTGATCATGTGTTTGAGTATCTTTATGTGCAAAACAGAGCATCTGTTGTTTCAGGTTGGCCTGTCTGTGTTTCATTGACAGCATGAGGAGATAATTGAACCCGAATGGACCGCTACATTTTGTCCAGGTTTGTCGAACTTACACTTTCTGACTGATATTTGTTTCAAACTGTGATATGCCAAACACGTTTCCTGAACACTGTGTCTGTGTAAATGTTGCAATCTACCTGAAATGTAACTGTGAGGAGGCTGGAAATCAAGCAGTTTAAATATAACCTACTTATCCCAAAAGGCTCAACAGGTGTCGAGTGCAAGAGGCAGAACAGGAGAAAGCACCTGATGATGGTATCAGTGTTCCCTATTGGCAAGATAAAAAAACCATCCCAGCGAGGCAAAGCGAGGCTCTGTACATGAGATCAGTGGAGCATATTTAAAAGACATTAGAGAGCAGTCCTCCTGTCATATCCCTGTGATAAAGTACAGGAATCTAGCCTTCCAGCATACAGTACCGTGTCTCTATGAAGGTGATTCTCCAGTGTCTTCCCTCCCGTGTTTAATCTCCATGTGGAGATGAAGGATGGAGGATGGCTGATGGTGCCTATGTGCTAAGCTGGGCTCTTGGTCACCCGACACTGGTCTCTCCCCAGCGGCTGATGTCAAGGGGTGAGGGCAGAGGAGAATAGATAGCTGCCGGCCCCGGAGCCCCTCATTCACTCTCTAACTTGCTCACATTAAAGAGAGCTCTAATCACTGCAGGGACTTGGCCAATGATGTGCTTATCAAACGGCATATTTCAAAAAGGCATCTTAAAAGGCCCGAGGGCGAAGAGGCAATAAGAGCACATTTGTATGTGGATGAAAGGGAAAAGTGTAGACAGACCTTGCATCAGAATACAGAGGGGGGAGATCATTAGCATCTCCAGCAAAATATGTGCTACCAGAGAGGGAGAGCAAGGTAGAGACAGAGAGGGAGAGAGAGGGAGAGAGGTGGTATAGTGGGAAGGGGTTGGAGGGTGGGGAGGGAGAAAGAATGGTTCTTTTCACCATTCGTCCTTTTTTGTTTTACACAGTTCCCAAAAAGAATAAGAGAACAAATACATTTTTGAACAAAGGCAGGGCTCTTGAAGTGGAAGCCTGTTGGGTGTGTAAGGTGGCTCCGTTGTGGGTTACAACAGAGTGAAGCCACGACGCAACTGCACTCCCAACTCCTGTCTTGCTCCTCTCGCACCTCCCTAAACAGGCCCAGCGCATGAGCTTTGATATGTGAGGAAGAGCCTTGAATCAGAGCAAGAGGATATGATGGGCTACACAATTCCCTCAAACTTTGAGGGATATTGGCCGTCTGTCTTTCTAGCATTTTGGTTATGGACTGTGACAATACTGGTTGAAATACTGCCTCTTAACATGAGAGAGGGCTGAGCGAAGCACAGTCTGTGGTTTTCTAAAAGAGTTTCCTAAAAGCATGAAAGTTGTGATGCAAAAGCAGCTGAATGGCTCTTGATTTGCAGCCAGGGACCAAAATAATGCCGTAAACAATGACAGGAAATGACAGATTTCAGGATTTGAAGCCACACAAGAAGGCTTGAGATTTGCCCCCAAAAAGCTGGGATGTGCTTTTGAGTGGAGAACATCATTATTTAAACATCAAAATGATTTAACTCAGCACGGAGATCAACCACAGTGCTGATTTGTGCTTGTGTGATTCGCAGAAGTATATCCTCTTATGTGCGTGTATTTCCTTTATTTATTAAATTGTAGCAGAGATGGAGTCCAAGAAAATGGACTATTGTTACCTTCCATTGCTATTTCTTGCTGCCTTTTACTGTATCATTTGGGAGTGTTTATACATACTCGAGCAGACACACACACACACACAAGTAGACACACACACACCAACTGTGTCAGCAGATGAGAGTGTGGTGTCCAGGTAGATCTGTTTCATGGGGACACTGAGTTTTAACCAAGGAAACAGAACAGAACAGCCGCTGCTAACATGGCAAATTTCACACAATTACACACTTAAACTGCAGCAGCATGCAGACACACAGCAGGAAACAACTATATTAGTCAGTCTATACACAGTCACTGTGTATATCACACACAAATGCCTGCATACATGTGCGCACAAACACACACACACACACACACCGATACAAACACACACAACTCATCAGACCCAATTTAGAAAGTCAATTTGGGATCAGGAGACCAATTATCTTAATTATTTTCCTTTTCCCTCCATCACTCTCTTCTGCTTGTTTTCCTGCTTTCTATTTTAGCTGCGTTTGCATTTGTGAGTATTTTGGTTCCTGCATTTCACAACACGAAATTACTCCAAATCTCCAAGAGAAAAACTTAGGAGGGTTCTTGTCTACATAGGCTAAAAAACCAAGCTGTTTTATTTTCATACTCAGACATGTAGCAAGAATTCCTTGCCTAGGGAAGAGTGGCAGATGAATAATGAGGGTGCGACGAGGCTGTTATTATATTCTGCTTGAAAAACCAAAAGAAACAGCGGTTAAACCTTCAGGGCCAGTCTGTTCAGCTGCACCCGTGCAACAATTCAGCATAACCTACACGGATATTGCCCAATTGTGTGTTATAGCTCATGAGGTGACAGCATCTCGTCAGCCACATTTGTGGAAAAGAAGGTAATTATCAGGTGATGGATTTCACCTGCACTCTGTGAAAATAACCCTGTGCATGTCTAAGCACAGTCGGTTTAAAATATCCTTCAAAATCATTTCTCTAACAGGATACAGAAGAGGAAATTATTTTTTTCAAATTGCTGGAAGTCTGTGTACTCAACAGTAAGGGCCAGTGTGTATCATAAAATCTAAAATGAAATGGAAATTTAGATGAGATTAATATCTTCAAGAGCATGTTGGATCTAGATAAGAATTCCTCATCTTCACTGTTTATAGGCATGGGAGTTAGTGTTATCATTAATACAGGGTTCAACTGGAGAACGGTGAGTTTCCGTAAGATTATGCTGTACAGATTTTTTCTCAAATTAAAGGGTGGCTCTCTGTGATGTGAAGTTGTGGTATAAATCCACTAATAATCTGCATGCAATTAAAATATAAAATGATGGAATGTATTATGTATATGTATGAGGGACGTACATGATGAAATGCAGGGTGGGATGTAATGTAATGAAGATTTCTCGCTATGAAATGATTTGCAGTACCAATGGAAATATTTGCAAACACAAAAGTCAAACAATAAAGAATGAAAACAAATATACATATATATTCATATTTTTATTTATATTTCATTTCTGGGAGGATATCTTGTACACCAAATATCCCATTGGCAGTTAAGCGCATTCAATGTGTTTAGAAGCCAGAAACAGTCACTTGTTTTAACAAACAAACAAATACAAAATAAAGATAACCACAAAATAATGAACTGCATGTATATAACATACAAAAGAATCCCATGCCTACTCAGTAGGTAACTTCAACATTCCAGCTCTTGAAGATGTGGATATTTACACTTTTACAAAAATATACTTTATAATTTTTCTCCTTTTTTGCTTACATTCTAATGAAATGAAGCGGTGCCCTCATAGCTCGTCCCTTTTCATCCCTCTGAGTATGACTTACATTCTGTAACAAAAATATTCCCTCAAACCTTAAGGCGAGATGCAGTGCATCCTCTCTTGCGCGCAGCCGAGTCACAACATCAGCAAGGCTTCACAAAAGGCACCAAATAACGGGAGTGTTTGTCTTGTTTAGTTTTTTTTAAATGTTTTTTTTTCTTCTCTCTAGTCTTCCATATAACTGAGCGATATGTCACATGTGAGAAATAGAGAAAGAGATAGTACCAGTGGATGATATTTACAAACAGAAACTAACATCACTCTTACTCATGCTTGAATACTTAAGTGCTTTTTTCAAACAATGTCAAAACATATCACAGCATCATCACTACATAATAGAGAAAGTATGTAGAAAATATGGCCCTGCTCACTTCAAATAATACAATGCAAATATGCAAATAATTTTTCACATCAATGGTACCAAAGAATGATAAAAACGAAACATGGCACATGTACAATATACATATATGGTAGCTTATGTATATCATTCAATTTCTTTTGCACTGTATGAGTGCCTGCAAGGACGAATGTGCCTTAGCACTACAACTGCTGGCAATCTCTTTGTCTCTTGGTTATTGTGTACCTAATAGTAGAGACCCATCAGTGCCGGTTTCTATTCTCTTATCTCTTATCTTATGCATTTCTGTATTTGCAAGTCCTGTATTTGTTTTACAGAGACAGAAAAAAATCCCTTTTCATCTTCTATTGTCTTTGCCCAGTCCTTGACACGTGTCTTTTTCTCTCTTTCAGGTAAATCTCAAGATTCACCTAACACTGCACAGGGAGCAGACAGAAAAGTGCTTTTTGGAGGGAGAAAACAAAGTCTTTTGATGCTGATTTCTTTCCCCTCAAAGAACCTTAAGGAAGGAGAGGTACGGAGAGACAAAAAAAAGTTTTTCTCTTTGCTCTTCCTTAGCAGATCTCGATTGTCCTTGGAGAGAGAGTGCTCTGCATGTCTGATAGCGGGGTGGGGATGGGGGAGCTGTAGATGTTGGAGGCGATTGAGGAGGGGAAGGAGGAGGCGACCTGGGAGTGAAAGGTGCTGGACATGGAAACTGATGGGTAGGTGGTGGCGATGGAAGGAGATGGATAGGAAGTGTGGACGGGAGAGGAGTAGCAGGAGGTGACGGGAGAGGGGTAAGAAGACACTGGAGAGGGGTAGGAGGTGATGGGAGAAGGGTAGCTGGAGGCAGGTGAAGCAGCTGATACCGGCGCTGCTGTTACTGCCACTGCTCCCGCCTTCTCTGTTTTCTTGTCCTTCTGCCGTAGGTGGATCTTTGTGTGCCTCTTCCTCTCGTCACTGCGGGCAAACTTGCGTCCGCAGATCTCGCAGGCAAAGGGCTTTTCACCGGTGTGAGTGCGGATGTGTGTTGTCAGGTGGTCGCTGCGGCTGAAGTTGCGCATGCAGATGCGGCACTGGAAGGGCTTCTGACCCGTGTGAATGCGGATGTGACGTGTCAGCTCATCGGAGCGTGAGAAGCGGCGATCACAAGTCTCCACGGGGCAAGCATAGGGCCTCTCGTGAGGAGGTGTCTTGCTCGGCCGGGTGGGGTACTTGCGCATGCGGCTGGGCTTAATCAGCTGTGCCTGGTAGACACTCTTTAAGTCCTGGGAACCAGTCTGGGTGGCAAAGGCCTTGATGGTGGAGAGAGGAGTGAGGGAGGGCTGGCTTGACTGACTCTGGAAGGGCTTTTGGTCAGGGGGCACCAGACTGATCTCTCCCTGCTGCTGAGGGAAGAGGTAGTCAGGAATCATGGGCACAGGGAAGCTAGTACTGCAGGTCTTGCCATTGGGGTAGGCCGGAGGAGGGTACTGCACTGCTCCTGGGCTGGGAAAAGCCTGGCCCTGGTCTGGGAAGATGTCAGAGTTGGGGCTGGAGTAGGTTGGGGCGGCTGAGTAGATGGGGTTGGGCTCACTGTGGTGAATGGAGGAACTGAGGCTGGAGCTCTGAGATGAAGAGGAGGTAGAAGAGGCGGAAGTGGAGGAGGAAGGGATGGATGAAGAGGACGAAGTGGTCTGTGAGGCAGCAGAGGAAGAGCTGGAACTGGGGGCAATATTGCCCATCAGACCTGTGAACAGGCCCAAGATGGGCTCCGCCCAGAGGCTGTTGCTGCAGGTGGTGGCGGGCTCCAGGGTGAAGCGGCCTGTGTAAGAGATGGGTGGCAGCCTCTGGGTAGAGTAGGTCTGCTCTGCCACTGGCTTCTCACAGTTGAAGGAGATATCAGGTAACGTATCTGCAGGGAGCACAGAGAAAGGGGAGACATTAATCAAACTGTCAATATCCAGAAGAAGGGAGAGGGGGAATCCTGCCAGACCGGTGGACAGTGTATCACCCCTCTCTTCTGTGACAGATCAGTCAGGTGCCCACGCAGAGAAACCCCCCCAACTAAACTCTTTCCCCTAAACTCTAAAACTGTCTCTTTCAAACCTCAACATGAGTTGCTGTGCAAGCTTTCTAGACTCGCATTTTCCTCTGCTCACACTCATTCTTTCTTTCGTTCTTCCTGTCTTGCACACACACACACACACACACACACACACACACACACACACACACACACACATTCTTGAAGCCCATCACAGAGCCCGAGGCAATTGATTACTGAAACTGCAGTTCAGCTGGTTTTAGGAATGCAATTTGAATTGAGCTGTAGGAGTGTCTAGAGGCATGCGGTGACTGAGCAGTGTTTGAGTCCTCTGAGAGTCTACAAGGATTTAGAGCTATCAATAAATTGGTCTTAAGTCAGATGATTTTTAATAACCCTGCTTTTGTTCATTTGTAGAATTTTATTATAAAAATGTTTTGTGTCCAGGAAGCTAAAATTCTAATTTACTTGTAGCATGCAATTCCACTTTAAGTATAGAATTTCTCACCACAAGCCATAATAGAACGTAAATATCTTACTAAACATCTTAATATGTCAGCTGTAGTTATATGATCAATTAATAATGTCAATTAATAATACACAGCAAAAATAAAAAATTAAAGTTATGTAGCTGTTTAGTTCTCTTAACTCTGTGATCTAATATTTAGTTCAGCTTTACGTGCAGCACAGAAAACCAGAGGCAAAAGAAGCAAATCTCCAGCTCTTACCTCCAGCAAGGTGGTCGTACTGTTCTCCTGGCTCCCCGGAGCCAAAGCCTGCACCTTCGGGTGCGGAGGCGGTGAGGAAGGGGGTCCCTGCAGAGCTGAGCATCATCACCTCCTCCAGCTTGGGGTAGTTATCCATGGGGGAGTGAGGGAAGCTCAGGGGCTCTGAGATCTGCAGGGCTGGGAGGATCATCTCGGTCTTGGCTGCAGCCATCCTCTGCTGGTGCTGGAGCTGCAGGGCTGAGGCTGCGCTGGTGGCTGGTGAGGAGTGCAGGGAGGCTGGGTGCACGCTGGCAGAGCGGTGCCTCGCAGGTGGAGGGAATCACTTAGAGCGCTGCACACTTCTGCTGATGCCGAGGAAGATGCTGTTTTCTGTCTTGCTCCGCGTTTTCCAGTTGTCCTGTTGCTTTCCTTTTTCTCTCAGAGATGAGTAAAGATCCACTTGTTTTTTCAGAAAAAATCAAAAGTGTCATTTATACTCATTCCCTAAGATTCATCCAAATTAATCAACAGATTAATCTTCAGATTTTTTAATCTATGTATTAAATGACTTATCCAATCAGGTTTTGACCTTCTTGGAAGGATGTTGTTTTGAATTGACTTTTACTTTTGTTGTGATATTTCTCAGTAAGGGAGTTCTATGTGTTTGTCTATCTATCGCTGCTCTAACAGTTGCTCTTGTGGGCTCTCAGGGCTCTCTCTGAGCTGAGAGGTTTCCCCGCTCCTTTTATACCCTCTTGCCGTGACGTAGATGTCCATATTAGGCGCGGAGGAAGCCCATATTTAGGCACTGCAGTGGAGGACACATGACGCTGGCCTGGGGGAAAGCGGAGAGGAGAGACTTTATATTAAGCTCTGGCAGTAAATTGCGAAGACAACGCCGCTCTTCCTCTGTCCCGAATCAATGTATCTTCATAGCAGAACAGCTCCGTGAGACAGCAGCATAATTCTTGCTCTCTCCCCGTCGCCCCATAGATTTGATTTGGATTTCCCATCTGTGCAGCAGGCTGCGCTGCTGCCGGAAAGCCCGGCTCCGCCGTGCCTTATAAGGTCGTGACTACATAAGGACCTATTCCGGTGGGTTTCCATTTCCCTGTCCTTATTTGGGACTTCCTGAGGCAGCGCTGATCGCTGCTTGGCAGTGAATGAGAGGCTGGAGTGCAAATCATGTCCAGCGCTCACAATAACTAATGTCAGCAGCAGAATCCTGTTTTTCTGTTTAAAAGCACAGCTTCAGCTGAACTTTGTGAAAGACTTTGTGCAACAGACAAACTGCTTTACATTCATTTTGTTCATGCAGTGAAGACGGTGCGCTTTTGCGCTAATAAGAACGAAAACATGTTTTAACCACAAATGCAACAATTCTGTGTATTTATGACACACATACATTTTCAACCAAAACAGGCAAAATATAACCTAACTAGATTCAAAAGCGACATTACGCTCTCCTTTGAAGGCTGGAACATCATTTTCATACACTGTTACGGTTAGAAGCTACATTCCCATGCATTTCTATAGCCTATATGCTTATTGATTATGAGCCGACATGTTAAATTGATTTTGACATAGGCCTGATAGAAATGACGGTATTTCTAAGGCTATGAGCTTAAAATTACAAGACTGTGCAAACTCTGGTAGCAAACTTCCTCTAAATTAACTTTCCATCTCTCTCGGCTGTGTCATTGATTAATGAGAACAGATAGTCGCGGATGCTGACGAGGTGTGGGGCGATCAGTCTAATTGAGGGGTGTCCTCGGCTCAATATTCGGGGAATCTCTCTGCCACTCAGCTGCCTAATGGGCCGCATTAACAACGCTGCGCACAGCTGCCAGGACGCCTGCGGGATACCGATGTTCCCCCCGGCTGCTCCAGCTTCGGCTGGCGCGCCAGCACTCCTCGGTGGATGCTGACGGGAAATCAATGTGTTTCCCTTGCTGCTGACTGGATCTATATGCGAGCAACCTCATTGGGAAACATCGTGGGCAGGAGGACACTTTGAGGTGGCTGGAGAGAGAGAGAGAGAGGGAGGGAGAGAGAGAGAGAGATGCAGCGCAGGTGAGGCTCCCCGTTCTTCAAATATAATTTAGAGATAGATAGATAGATAGATATGGAAACAAAACAAAACATAATTCAGGTACACACAGTAGGTTTTTGGTCTTTACTGGATTGCATTCTCTCCCAGGCGTTTCCCATTCAGCCTCTGGCAAATCTCTCTGTTTACCCCCATTAGACTGATAGCAAAATTCTGTCATATATTATGGATGATCTGGAGCAGAGGCTCCTTCACAAAATCCAAATAAGCCTGAAGTAGAGGACGCAGCTGGAGAATGTGTGATGTTGTTTATTCATACAGTCAGATACAATAAATGATCAAATCTAATCACTTTTGAAGGTATGGGGCAGTTTTGTATTTTATCAGGAAAATGGTGCTCCCACGGCACAGGCACACACTCCTCAAACTTGAGTTTACGTTTTGTTTTTCACCCTTCTCCAGGCCTGTTAGTGTGAAGAAAGCAAAGACCAGAAGCTCGGGACACGATGACGGTGAGTTACGCAAAGTGACTATAACGGTGTGGCGAGGTGGTAATGCCAAATGTAAACTCCTGTCTGCATCCTTTGCTGCTGTCGTGCATCAGTTACCAAGGTTGATACATTTGTGGCAAAGCAAAGAAGAAAGAGCAGAGAGAGCAGATGAAAGAACTCATCATCTGATGACAATGTAATAAAATCAGGTTAGGGAAAACTGTCAGAAAAGTAATAAAGTAATAAAGATGATAAACAGTTCTCAGTGGCTGTTTGGGCCTCCCTTCACTCTGATGCATGGAGGGGGTGGAAGCCAGATGCTGTAAGGGCAGGGGAAGGAGAATTAGTCTGTGTGTGTGTGTGTGTGTGTGTGGATGTGGATGTGCATAATGTGTGCACTGTTGCATGTTTGTTTGTGTGTGTGTGTTTGGGTCAGCCGGTTCATTCTCCTCGGTGTGTCCCCCATTGCTGCCCACACAAACCAGTCAGAGGAGTCCTTGCCTGATGAAACTCCAACGCTCTGCCAGCCGGCACAGAAAAAGGCTCTCCCATTACCTACGCAGCCACCATGCCCCTGTTCTCTCTCTCACACACACACACACACACCCTGCACAATTGCTGGTTGATATTTAATCATGCCCCAATGTGCCACGGAGAAAAGACAAGGAAGTAGCTAGAGAAGCCAAAAAAAGAGAGAGGAGAGGAGGTGGAAGAGAGTTGGAACATAAAAATAAAGTGAGAGGGGAGAGAGAGAAGAAATAGAGATGTATATAGCGAGGAGATGGAGGCAGGTTGAGAAAAAGAGAAAAAGGAGAAGGTGGGAAGGAAGGGCGAGGGCGATAGAAAAATAGAAAGTAGAGAGACCGAGAGAGAATCCTCACACCCACATACTGCATGTGGGAGCAAATACCAAGCTTTGTGCTGGCATTTGTCAGCAGCCAATGCCAGGCAGTCAGTCAGGGAGACAGGACAGACAGACACTCCTGCTCCTCCGTCACACCTCCTCACCTACTGGGCCGCCCACACCCACCAGTGGTGCAGTCCCTCCCTATTTAGCGTACAGGTGTGTTCAGCTTTGTGTGCTCCCATGATGGGCGGACCAAGATTAGAGGGTGGACAGTTACCAAAGCCTGCATGTTACATAATGTGGGGGGAGGGAAAAGGGAGGAGCGAATAATGTCATGACAGAGAGAGAGAAAGAGAGAGGACCTGGTTATTTTGCAGCACAGAATGCGGCAATAATAGTTTTGTTTTGCCAAGTGGCATGGAGTGAGAGTGGTCGACTTTAAGATGATAAAAAAATGAAATGTGGTGTTGATGGGTTGGTGTTGATAATTAAATGGGAGAAGAGTGGAGGCCTGATGGTCTCGGGCAGAGTGACAGCCTGAATATTAGCCCATAGCCATAGAGTGGTGGGGAGAGGAGCAGAGAACATGATAGGAGGGTATTTGATAAATGTCATTTTTCTCACAGCTTTTAAAGTGACGCCAGCAGGAGCGTGCGGCCTGACCTTTTACACACAGAGTGAGATGCGCTGGGAAAAGACAAACTGGCATGAGAGGGATAAAAAATCTGTCGGAAATGTTGAGGAAACTGGCAGAATGAAGGGGTCGCGGAATATCTCTGGACTAATTGACATGACGCGTGAAAAGCCAAATGGATCTAATGGGATTCTGGAAACTGCAGTCGATGAAGACATCCAGTACTGTATGTCTGTTTAAATACACCACAACTCAGTGTCCCAGTCATCATAAACCTTGGCTCACTTGTTGAACTTTAACACCGTCCATTACAATACAATGCAGAAGATTATAGCACACCACCTGTTGCTGCGCTGAAGCAGCCAGACATTTTTTTGCTCTGTTCAGAGGAGTCCAGGAATGCTGCTGTGGAATGCTGGCTTTGTGTTAGCGGTGTATGATTATGCTGTGGGTAAGATCACAAATTTTCTTTTACTGCCAGAGCTGACCTATTAAGGCTTTAGGCCCTGGTGACAATGTTTGAAAGACAATCAGCTCGCACTTCACAGTCACTGCAGGCGTCCCTCCCTGTTGTAATACCCCCCAGGCTGTGGAGCAGGATCGGTGTTAGCGTATCACACAGAAATAGGGCCCCGGCATCGAATAGCCGCTCTATCTGCTTATCTGCCTGCTGTTGCCTCCTGAAGGTGGTAGGTGACAGAGAGACAATTACCAAACACGTCCCCAAGGATGTGTGACTCACTGAGCCCCCCCGGCCTGTTTGTTTGATGCTTCTGACAAAAGATCTGACCCCTGACTTTCAGCTCCCGATGACTCACCGGTAGTGGGCTGACAGTCGGGGCTTCCCCACACCATGCAGCAGTCACAGTACAGCAACGGGTAACATTTAAAGGTTGTCACAAAACACTTCTCTGTGTTTGTCAGAGCTGAGTATACCACAACCTCTGTGTGACAAGACCCCAGCATGTTGACAGAGCATATGTATAATAGGTCAGCTCTGTGTATGGCATCCTCAGTATTACAGTCTTTTTTGATTTATTGTTCGGGGCTTGAGAAGCTTGTGCATTACTTTAGCAGATCAAGTGAATGATCAATGACCACTGAGGCCGCTGCTCAAAATAAAACATTCTATTTAAAAATACTATTGAATTTCACCTGCCTGTTATTGATTGTGAGATGAGATTTATCTCACAGTCTTTGTACATACTGTACCTGAGATAAAGCCTACAGGTTTTTCTTGAGTGAAGCATCTACTACAAACATCTCCTGGTGTGCTTTCCTCTTTCTACCTTCCTGTCAATAACAATGTACTTTTACTCAAGTACAATTTTGAGGTACTTAAGTTGAGTATTTCCATTTTATACCACTTTATATTTCTACTCCACTACATTTGAGTGGTTAATATTCTGCTTTTTACTCCACGATATCTCACAGCTATAACTTGTTACTTTTCAGATGAAGATTTTACATAAAAAACACATGATAATGATTTGTGTAGCAGAACTTATTTTTTTCTCATCTCATGACGCCTCAGATTTATCTTGTGACTCATTGCAGAGTCCCCTAGGTTGGGAACCACTGAACTAAACTACCTAACAGTATATATCAGTATCAATCTAATAATGTAATATATAGAATGATATCAGTTAAAGAGGCAGAACGAGTGCTATTACTTTGATGCTTGTAGAACATTTTGCTGATAATACTTCTGTACTGTACTGAAGTTATGTTTTGAATTCAGGACTTTTACTTGTAATTAAGTATTTTTACATTGTCATATTGGTACTTTTACTTAAGTAAAAGATCTGAGTGCTTCTTCCAGCACTGCTGTCAATAAGTTAATGTTTAATATTAAATCAGCCTCATCAGCTGTCTGTCACTTTGTAGAGGAGAAAATCAGGCGCAGATCAGACCAGATTCATTTTAAGTTTACTTAAAGCTGCCTGGATGTTGCGTCTTATTGCACCGGGACAAAGCTTCTTATTGGCTGATTGACTGAGCTGACTAAAACCAACTTCTCTTCACACTGCTGACGTCTTCACATGGACAGAGAGACAGACAGGAAAGAGCGAGGGAGGCAGAAAGATGTGGCTTCAGCGTCCAGACTGAGCAGCAACTGGTTTGTTGTCTTTAGCGAACACGTTTGGGTGTGACTCATGTGCATATGTACTCGGAGCAGACAGAAAATATCCAGACTCACAGACCTGTTTTTATTCTACTACAGTCTTCAGATTTTTGTCAGGAATTTAGACTTTGCTTTAGTCCACTGTCAAATGGAGCTCTGCCAGTCCACATCTGTTTATGTGGAAGAGCGGCTTTATGCAGTGTGGGTTTATTATTGCATCAGACAGTCACGCCATCACCCTTGCTCACTCTCTGGCCCTTGACATTTATTGAGAGAATGGTAAGAAAAGGGGAGATAGTTTGGGTTTTATCTCTTCCTCTCTGAACCAAAAGCTATAAACACAAAGCCTGAGCTACTGAAAATTTGGTAAACTTACCCTGAAATCACCCTGTCTCTCAAAGGATGACCTGTCCAAACCTGGTGTTATACAAACAAGGCAAGGCATACGGGCACACACACACACACACACACACACACACACACACACACACACACACACACACACACACACAAACCTTTAAGTTTTTCTCCAGAGTTTATTTGACTTTTGAGTCACATCAGAAGTTGCCAAGACAAATAGTCTCCTTGGGTCCAACGGCCAAAGCGGTTCCCAATAACTTGCTGTGAAGTGAAAATGACAGTCGGAGCGAGGCACATCGGCTCAGGTGAGAGTTATTTGTTTTGTAGTGTTGAAGCTGAAGTAAAGTGAAGGAGTAGAGAGGGTGAGAGGCAGAGAGATAAATGGGTAAAGAGAGATACAGAGACAGAGGAAGTGATGGAAAAGTAGAGCCAGAAAGAGACTGAGACAGAGACAGAGAGTGAAAGAGAAAGCGACTGTCGTTGGGTTGTTGACAGGTGGCCCTCAGGGCAGGTACGACAGGTTGATTCAGGTAAGCCCCTCTCCCTCCTCTCCCCCACCCTCCAACCCTCCACCCCCTCTACCCCAGCTGGAGACTGCCGATGTGGGATAGCCTACAGGGTTGAGGAGACAGGCCTCCATCAGAAAGCCCCGCAACGCTTTGCAATCATACGATAATCATTTAACTCCGAGTGCCGCACGTCAACAGGCATGACGGTTGACGAAGCAGACAGACAAGACGACAAACAACACCAACTGCAACACCCGTTGCTTCCAAGGAAAAATTCAAAAAAAAACAAGGAATGGAAGGAGGGAGGAATGAATAAATGAATAACTGTCAGAAGCATTTGGCTTATGGGACAATGGGTTTTTCAGGAGTTGAGGCTCGGGGGCCAAATGTCACTTTGGGTCACTTGGACTGAAGATTCACCAGCAGATTTTGTAAACTTAAACTCTGCTGATGATAGAACATCTTAAGTGATAAATAATTATAGTTACAGTAATCTAATTTGCTCCAATGTTTTAAATTTAGATTATCTGTTACAAATTACCAGGGTCAGAGTTGTCTCTCTCTTTTCATGCGAGGACTTGGAAACGATTGAGCATGCAGGTTAATGGTGCAACTGGATTAAGGAGGCTAGATTCATATATAATGCAGGCATTTACCTTAATGGGAGAAACGTGACTGGGGAGCAGTGTTTACATTAAAGGAGGGTGAGAGTTCAGCTGAGCTGAGGGAATTTTTTTCTGCCTACGCTGGCGGCAGACAGTGTAATGAATTTCTTTAAAGCGCACTGCAAATAAAAATAAAGACACACAAAGGAGATTGCATGTTGATGGTTGTCGAGTGATGCTGACAAGGAGAAATGGGTGAGGACGGTGTTGAGACTTGCAGTAGTATACAGTTTGTAAAAGACATCCAGTAGCCTCTGTCAACTGTAAAAAGATCACCCTTTTCTTCTTTTCAGTTTATGGAACAATAATCTCAATTAAATCTGGGATTTTTAACACATGTATGAGGAGGAGTGATTACACAGGAAGTAAAAAGCTTTTATATTACCTTTATCACCCACCTTTCAAAAAAGAATACACACGGGTTGCTACAAGGACACATACCCACATGTTCCATTGTTTGTGTTTGTCTATCCAAACACACTATGCACGTGGCGTACTGAACACAAACTCCTACTTACACACAAACATGATCATGTCCGAGGGCCGACGTGACTACATGTATCCACAAGTGTGCTGACGGCACACGCCCAGCATATAGCCCGACACTCTCTTGGCCACAATACACCACACAATTAAAATAAATCTCCTACGAAGGCCACATGGTGCTGCTTCTTCTAACAGCCAAGCAGGGGAACAACTCCATAGCAACACTAGAGAAATGTTTACGTATGAGAATATTTGAATATGCACTGTTGGAAACATAAACAGGCTTAGTGTCATAATTTAGTTAGGAACACCACTTCTCTCTGTACTGACTTAAAGAGTCAAAGAAAGGAAATAACGTGCGCTGGAAAGTCATGAACTTCCATTTTTCTCGCAGTGGGTTTGTGACAGTGTGTGTTCTCATTACGAGCACACAGACAGCCCTCCATGGGTCTCACTCTCTGAGTCTCTCCCTCTCTCTCCCCATCTATCTCTGCATTCCCAGACAGCTTTAGCAGTTCAAACCCTCGCACTGCGGCATTGTCACACACCATACTGGTTGCCATGGAGAAATAGTCCTCCTGGTCTCCAAGGTACCCGAGTCTATTGTCTTTGGCTTCTTTATTTAGATGAAAACATGATTTGTTGGAAGGGATCTACTTGTTTTTTCGCTGCTTCTCTTTGCTGCCTTTTCTTTCTTCTTCTTCCTCCTCACGAGCATCAATGCAAAGTCGCATGATGTGTATTGTTTCATTCTTCTCCTTTCCAGGAGTTTGACTATGCGCATGTGTGCGTCAAGCTCGCCTGATGTTTTGTAGCAATTAATTTCAGTGTGTCTGCATGTCAGCTCCCCAGGAGGGGGGCTGTATAAAAGTTTTCCCCATTGCCACTGCTCTCGCCAGGGCTTATAATTGCCTTCTATTACCCAGGCTGGGTGTCACAGCCTGTCTGTCACCAGGAGACTCTCAACTAGAGACAGATGATGAGGAAAAGGAGTTAGAGTTTTCTTACTGCTGCTCTTTTAGGCAGAAGAGATAATACAGGATATATATACTGTATATATAGTATTGTCCTCCAACTATGCGGCCCTGTTTTGCTATGAAAAAAATTCACCTTCAGTGATTTCTGTACCTGTAATGTTGGAGAAGTTGATTTGGAGACACCTGTATCATGAGAGCGGTGCACTCACAAACAACAAGCTTAAGCGTAAGGTGAGCCACATACCAAACTACAAAGAAAAAATGTTCAGTGACTCTAATGTGGCTTTAAAAAGCAGCTGTGAGGGCTTACAAACACTTACAATCAGCGAGCTCTAACCTTTGACCCCGTTTATTTGCATGTTTCCAGCTCCGCTCACAGCTGTCAGCAAGCTGCTACTTCTGTAGCTGCTGGCAGTGCGACTGAAAACCAAACAGGAAGTGACATCACATCCGTTGCTCCGTGATATCACCGGGCTGAGTCGGAGAAAAACGATAGAGTGAAAGGAAGAAAAAAGACATGAGAGACAGAGGGGAGTGCGGCTGATGGGTGGAAAGAGGAAGCTGTCTGTGTTTCATTCTCACTCAGTGGCTGTGGCTCAGACATCCCAGACACTGTGGTCTTGTTTAAGACCAGCCAGACAAATAAACTGATCCAATTTAAGTCACTTATCTCTTTAATCAGAGGGGTTATAAACACGCAGTCTTCATCTCCTTCTTTAACCTCAGATGACCACATATAAAGTTTTTTTTTGGAAACTTTACAATCATACACAAATAAATATTTTGGGCTAGACATTGCTGACGTCAGAAGCTAGACATTTGCACAGTCAGTTCTTACATTTGCTTCTTGTTTCTTGCACTGTGCGTAACTTTTAAATAATACCAATTCATCCAGTTGTGTTCAATAATTCTATTTTTAAGAAATATTTTTTACTTTTACGTTTAAAAGGCTGAGCAATAAATCAGAGGGAATAAGCGTGTTTGTGACACCATATCCTCTGTACAGTCCTTTCATGTACTGTATGTAACCATAAAACTCAATCTGCTTTCAAAGATCCAGTGTGTGTATGACCCATCAGTTCACACCGATACACTGACATTTCAGGGTTTTTTTTGCATGCAAGGTGATGCAAAAGTGGAAGGAGAGGTTTCGGAAACTGTGACGCTGTGCTTTGTCAGCGCTGGGTGCAAGGCAGGGTTAGTTACTGTTGTGTGCTTTTGTGGCAGAAGCGTGCGGTAGCTTGTTCCTCTGGCATGGAGGCTAAACACTGAATGGAGTGGGTGCAGATAAACATGCTAAAACAGGCCCTCTCTGTAATTGTGCTGCCTTGTTGACATCTTTCACATTCGTACACCTATCTTTTCTCAACATGTCGTCATTCCATCTCTGGCGGTTAGAGGATTCATGCTTCTACTCATCATTTTAAAGCGAAAAATCAGAAAATCAAAAAACAAAAGAACAAAATTTGGATCTGACCATAAATGTGCATGTTAAATACTCAGAGTTGAACTTTTGAATAATCTCAAACAAGAAATGGGTGACTTCCTTCTCAGTACCTGAATCATGTAAGTTACTGTAAATCTCTTTGAAGGGATTTTTTGAAAGAGTCTGCCCACCTGAACAATCCTCCCAGGAGATACACACTTGACTTGAAGTGTTTCATCACTCATTACCCAACATTTGTTGCTATGATGATGACAAGTGTTGATGATGGTATTCTGACTGGGCTTGGCCAAAGCCACAAATAGGCACAAATAGTTTTCCAAGTCTTCATTTCTCGTTTTCAGAGTGGGGAACTAGAGAAAATGAATCAGAGCAGATGTGTCGTGATGCTGAGATAGCATCAGTTCTACGTAATGGTTTAATGGGAGATTGAGCCTATAGAGGTTAAAGTATAGATAGTCCAACAGCAGCGTTCAGAGGAAGGGTGGTGTTGAAAACACTGAAAACGTCAAAAGGAGACGACCCGCTCTGAACAGGACAAATAAACCAGCAGTTATACTGTATGGGCTGTTGGGAATAACCAAGCATGTCCACACACACACAAACCCATATCACTCTTCAGTGAAAAAGCCAGCGGGGAGAAGGGGAAGCGAGTGGGTGAGAGGGGAGAAAGAGGGGAGGACTGTGGGAGAGAGGCAGGAGGGAAGGGAGAGGAGGTCTGGAGCGAGTCCAGGGGAACTCCAGACTGCTGTTACCCAACATGCTCTCCGTCAACAGGGGCTGGGAGACTGACTGCTGCTGCTGCTGCTGCTGCTGGAAAGACACAGGACCCGGAGAACAGGGAGGGGGAGGCACACACATACATGCACACATTCATGTACACCCTCACCACCCAACACACAAACACTGCCGTGGCTGTGTCGCCATAGTAACACACTGACCCTGGCCTTAAAGCTGTTCTCTCGAGCCTGATCTCCTGCCAAGCTCTGAGTAGTGGGGTGGACTGAATCTGCCTATTTATAGCAGGCCCTTTGGCTCATTTTCTACTAGTGACAATAAGAGCTAATCTGCTTTCTCCAAAGCCCCACCACATCTACCTGACATCAGCTTATCTCTAGACCCACATTAGTGAAAGGACCGGGATGGTACAAGTTAGGGATGGAAAGACAGAGCTGGGAATAAATGAGAGGGAATGAGTAGGAGGGAGGAAGTTACAGAGAAAAAAGAGAAAGACAATGAAACAGAAACTAAGAGACTGAAGCTTTGCTGCCTCTGATTATGTGTTCATCTTTAAACAATATTGTTCCCAGGTTTCTCATGTAAAAGAGATCTTCATCCAGATGAGACTTCCTGATTAAATAAAGCTTAACGTAATTATTACAAACTAATGTTAGCCAAACATTATTCAAACCCACAGAACTTTATTCAAATTCTTCCCAAAGTTCCCAAAGTTTTGAATTTTTCACTCACTTCAGTGTAAACATCAAATAGCTTTAATGAAAAGTTAAAACAAGCCAATACAGAATGTAAAATGTATATGTGATAGTGTCAGACAATGTGGAATAAGCAATTTAAGGGGAAATAAAGTGGGAAAAGTTTATGGTAAGGGGGTTAAAACAATCTCTCAGATTTGTACCAATCAGCATATGTGCAGCGAGTCTGTGTGGCTGAACTTACACCCACATGGACACAGAGCAGACTTTGGCCAACGTGACTCGGCAGTGCCCAGGGTAATTGTCCCGCTATTGGCTTCTGCTCCCAGCCAGACTGTTTTAGCGGAGCCAGTCACAGTTAGCAGTGCGTAACTCTAGCTGGAGCAAAAACCCACTCTGGACCTGGCTGCGATCCAAGTCCACTGGCCTCTTTCTCACCCCCCCCCAATCTCAACTGCACTGATACTGAGTATACACTGGCATCGCACAGAGTGGGTTCAGTCAAGGCCTCACAATACCCTTGACACAAAGACAGAGTGGAGAGAGGAGCTGCTTCAGATAAGGGGGCTGATATTGATACGGCCTTTACAGATATATTCCCTGAAGGCGTTCAACAAAAATGTTACGCTGCTTCAGTCATGTCTCCTCTCAGTGTGATTGATCCGTGGCCTCTTTCACATTTTTTTCTCCCTTTCTAGCTTGTTGGATGTTTTTTCTATTTTCATATATTTCTTTTTCCGCTCCTTTTCTTTCATTTTTGCATTTTCCGTTCATTGCTTGTACTTCTGATTACTTACTGATAGCGAAAGTCTTTTTCCACCTTCCTTTTTCTGTGGTACGAAGCTCATGAACCATACATTTGATTCAAATAGCCATATTCTATTCTCACACTGACATGTGACACCAGATCTAACAGGTTTTGAGGTGGCAGATTTTTCAGTTCCTTAAATCTGACTGCAGGTGAAGAGGACTGACCTGAACTCAGTAATGATGCGCGTTTGTATAAAGTATTTTCTGTAACACAAACAGACGTCAGCAGTTGTGTTTTCATTTGTCTTGGGCACACTTTTAGCTGAAGTACAGGAATAATCCAATAAACTGATCAATGACGACCACATCTGCGTCAACACTATGTGCTGGCTGTCAGTCAGGTGTCAGATTGACACACATGTCAGCCTATTTTCTGACCAGACTTCATTCATGTGATCATCATGGGCAGTTAAGCTTTAGCGGCTAACTGTCCTGACTTGACTAGCTCCTCTCTAACCCAAAGACACGCTAATTGGCTTGGGCTGTTTCCTTTGTGGCAGACTGCGTCACAACCTCAGACCAGACATAAGTATATTAACATGGTAAGTATAAATAACTCAGAGTACTTAAATTAAACCTGTATGTATGAGGAAGTGAGTATTTTGGGCACCTGTGATCTTGTTATTGGTGTTAAATTTAGCTTTGGTCCTCAGTGAGGAGTGGAAACAGTGACAGGGACCTGTTTTTGCCACAACACACTTCCTGTGCACTGTGAGTAGTGAGAAAACCACAACCCAGTGACGCAACATTCGGAAAAAAGAGAAAGAGAGCAACAGACAGGCATAGAAAATCAGCAATGAGGAAGTTGTGGCTTCATTTGAAAAAGGAAAATTGTTGACTGAACTGTAAGTGGATACTGTAAGTGAACTGTTAAGTTTCCTGTGTGTGGACTTTCCCCTTTAAGATAACGCGATAGGCGGTGGTGATAAGGTGAGCAACAGACTGAATGTACTGCTGCTATTATTACCATCGCTAAATTGACTAACTGTAGAATTATTTCTATGCTTTGTTGCACAAAAGGCTCCACAACAAACTGATTTCAACAAGCATACACATACATGTACAGATCCTTTTTTACTCTTTTATATTCTCAAGCTCGCGTTCCTTTGTAGCTGCTCTCACTTCCCGTGGGCTATTGTTTGTTGTGACCTCTGCTAAGCACACGGTGCGCCGCAGAACACGCAGCCTTTCCAGGACCAAAAAAAAAGGACTTTATCCTTTGTACTTTAGACACAAATGTACTGCAGCATTTCTTGATAAAGCACAGCGGAGCATCGACTTAAGAGACAGATTTCTGAAAGTAATCTGTTATATAAACTGCTTATTTATGTGAATGAATTTATATGACACCACTGAGTAAATCTTGCCTATTGTTATGTGATTATGATATTTATAACCACAATCATGAGCTGCTAGTCAGAGGAAGTGCGAAATGAGTGCATGTTAAAGATATTTTTGGTTCATTTGTGTCAGTTACCTCAAAAAGCATAAACGAAGATGCACTCATTTTTGTCTATTTGTGTGGGAGTTGGAACACTCTAACATAACAGCACCAGAGCGCGTGTGTGTGTGTGTGTGTGTGTGTGTGTGTGTGTGTGTGTGTGTGTGTGTGTGTGTGTGTGTGTGTGTGTGTATCTATGAGTGTGACATAGAGTGTTGGAAAGAGACAAATTTATAGTGTGAATTTTCTCTCTCTGAAACAACACAGAAAGTCATGAATCATCTCTGCTGCATAGACATAACCACAGGAAGTACCCATGGAACAACAACACATATAGATACACACCCAGTATACAAAATCATAACCAAACACACTCACACAGAATGATCTACTGGAACATACAACAGGCTAGAAATAACACATAAGCACAGCCCATAAACTGTGAATATCTCAAGAGTATAAATTCATCAGGTTTGTTTCCAGGGATTTCGTCTTATCGATCGCAAAGTCTCAACAACGTAGAACAAGATTTTTCTTTGAAACAGGCACCAAATCTTGTGGATCAATAAACTTTGGTCAAGACCCCATCACAACATCCCAGCCATTTTCTGCAGAAGACAACGTTGCCATGGTGACCCCTACACACTGGGGACATAGGTAAAAAAGTGGAAGTCATAAAGATGTGTGTGTGTGTGCGGCTTATGTGAGACAGGGAGAGAGAGCCAGCCTTGACCCCCTGAGTCCTTCTTCTTTGTAAAGCTTGTTTGGTTTGCTGCGACAGAGCAGAATAGTTGCTCATTATTCCTGTTGTATGAGCCTGGTCCTGAGGGTGACAGCCACAGCGAACGAGCCCTCTCACTGACCAGAAGGAATACACATATATACACACACACACACACACACACACACACACACTGAACAAGAGATAAGGAGATCTCAAGGTTAGAGGAAATCCAGGCATGGTCATTGAAACACACATAAGGAGCTCAAAGTGCTTCATTAATTTTGTCCATGACCTCTTCTGACATCTTCTTATGAACAGTGGTGGAATGAATCAATCAGAAGGTCCCTCTTGTACATTTTTGTGTTTAACTGCACGTATACAGTATATGCAGTAATGTTTTAGATTATGGCCCGCAATGTACAGTGTTAATCTTCCCACTAGAGTGCTGCAGGGATGACATATTTTGGAGGCCAACCCAGAAGTTAGCATCGCACTGGTTCCTGCTACAAAAAGCTAATGGGATTTTTCCATTGGATTATTGCAGAAAATAAGCTCTGTGGCAAACAAATAAATGCCACTTTTATATATTATTTATTTCAAAACTACCAGAGTACTTACCAACACTGGTGGGATCAATTACACTGCAGGTTGTGGGCCATAACCTTAAAGTCTGTGTAAAGGAAATACAGAGATTTGTTTCTAAACACATTATACATGTTAGAAAATAGTTGCCAAAAACACGTGAAAAGACTGTGAACTATGTAGTTCTGAATTGTGGAGTTAGACAGTTAAACTGTTTTTCACCATTTGTGTGTTCATGATTTTTGGGCAGACCTGAAATCATGGCTCGTTGACGCACTGGTGCCATACTGAGCATGACCCCTTCCCTAACCCACAATAAAAACTAGAGCTTTGTGCTACTGTGTTAGCTCGCTGAAAGAGAGTGTCGCTGAGCAGCGCCTTTCACTTGTTCTTCGGCTCAGCGGTACAATAAAGTTATCTACCAGAGGCTTCAGTGGAGTTTCAGAGCAGCATACTGCTTATTTTTTCACAATTTTGAAAGCTATTTTTATATACTTGGTGACTGTTTTAATCATTCAAATTTTTCTGTGGTGTGACAAACTCAGAACACATATTTATTATTGCTTTACATGGACTTTAAGCGTTTCCATATTTGCTTTTTTGTGTGCACGGTTTGTATATATGAGCCTGCTATGAAGCAGGTTGAGAGAGAAAACGTCCCCAGCCTCGTACTTGCTGCCAGTTGATGCCGTTACTCTGATATCTCAGATGTGGCCACAGGCTTGGTTCGCTTGGTTGTCCAGGTGATGGCTACCGTGGAGACAGAGGGCCTGACCGGTCTTGGCCCACTCTGTTACACCAACTGTGCCAACTTACCATCAACTGGACACTAAACGGCAGCGACACATACGCCGCCGTGCTCTGCTGTAGACCGTGGGCATGTGTGTTCGAACCTGCAAGATAAACTAAAAGGGTGCGCAGCCATTTGAAATCAGGAGATCTGAAATCAGATTTGCCACCCTCAAACCTAACCACATCAGTAAGAAGACTTTTGAAATATCTGACCTGGCATCAGCGGTGTAGGGGGGTGATTTTGTTGCTTGTGGGCAGTAAGCAAAACAGCGAAGAGATTTGCAGAGACAGCCCATAACAGCTCCCTTGGAACCAATGACTCAGATATGCAGATGTGTTTACTTCCCTTCTGTTTCCCACCTCAACCAGCACACAAAAGGCAGGGGGAATGAAAGTGCCTGATAATGTCTTTAAGTGTTTCATTTATATATTTATATGCCGTTATAAAGAACTCATTTTTTACTAAAACTTAGACAGGCACTTCAAATGGGCTCTTTGCCTCTTCTATCTATTCCCTCCCTCCCTTCTGAGGGTATTCATCTTTTGTCTAATGCGTAGCGCTGCTCTCTGTTAGTTTCTTTCTGACACCATGCCAGCAGAGTCATCTGCAAAGGGACTCATGTAGGGATTAAAAACCATCAACAGCTCCCCTTTAACAGAGAGGTAGAAAAAAAACGTTACAAAAAATATAAATACAAAAAAAAAACTCCAGACAGTTTTAAGAAAACTTGTAGAAAGAGAATGCAGATTGTCACCTGACCCTGAGGCAAGGCAGCCCTAAATATAATAAAGAGAAGACAACAGAAGAAGACGAGGCGACACGACACGGGTAATGTGTTTTCTCTGCTGGTGTCGTCTGGCAGATCTTGGATGATTGAGTGCTGATGCCTGCCTGGGCCGTTTCAGAGAAGATCGTCTACCCCCCCCACCCCTCAGCTCATAAACACATGCACACACGTGCACAGCCTCTCTCGTAACACACTAACACATGTGTGCGTGCGCGCGCGCGCACACACACACACACACACACACACAGCCTTCCTGTTTTCTATGTGACAAAAACATCAAGGCGTATTAACTGTCATCATCTCAGCATCTCTTCGGCTCTCTTTTTGGTCGAGGGAATATTTCAAGGTAACACTTCTTTATTATTGTGATATGTGTGTGTGGTTTTCTCCATGGTGGATGTGTGTCTTAATTATAACAGGGTTTAGTGAATTAGGGCAAGATGTGTAATAGACACAAATTTGCATAATCTGTTGAATAAACCTCAGTGACAAACATGCAAGCAGAAAATCATGCATACTTACTGTACTGCACAGCTTCAAGAAAAAAATTTGAAGAAAGGCATGTTTGTAACAGTAATCTATTGCGTTTACTTACAGAATGTGTGTGTTAATCTCTGTATATTTTCATAATCACTTCATATTGTGAAATTGTCAGCAGCAGATACAGACAAACAGGTGCTGGCTAGAGAGGAAGTTGATTCCATGATCCATTTTCCCAAGGCTTCCACACCCCTGCAGCTGTCCACCAGAATATGAGAACCATGTGCGTGTGTGTGTTTGTGTTTGCAGTGCATGGTTGCGGTTATGACAAATTCACTCCTCGTTACTTGCCAATAAGCCAGACAATGATCTTCATTGACAAAGAAAAATAAAACAGCAAACAAGATTCTGGACCAAAAAATTACAGAAGAACAGCCCTTAACTGATTCTTTGGATCGATTTAAAGATTTCTCAAACTTTGAAAGAGTCTGACCTGCTTGTGAATGAGGTTCCCTGATGTTCAAAGTGAAGTCATATAACAGGTTTTGGGGGGTTTTGGCTGTTTTGCATGGCAGAATGTTTTGAACCGAGCGGTGACAGCCTCAGCCCGACTGAAGAGTCTACTTCGACTCGCCTCATTTCTATTGGAAAACACTTCTCTTTCTCCCTCTCCCTCCTTCTCTCTCTCTGTCTCTCTCCTTCCTCTCTCTGAAGCTGCAGATCACTTGCAAAAGAAAGGGGAAGGAACATGAATAAAAACTGAAGGCACTTCTCTTAGATATGTCTCTTGATGCTCTTCAGATCTTTAAGGCTTCATCACAGGGAATTGCAGGGTTACTCTAAGAAAGCTGAAGGACTCTGACTTCCTAATCTACCACACAAGACCTGAATCTGAGAACACATCACCTTTTTAGAGCAGCTTTTTTTTTTCCTTGCTCACTGTTTGTTTTTTGTTTTTTTTAATTGATGGACAGGTAGAGGTGCAGCATCACTCAATCAATACTGTTTGCTTTTTAATTTGGATGAAAAGAAGAAAACCAGGGACTGTGTTGTCAAAACAAAGACTTTGTCTGTCTGTCCTTGATCATTTTATACTCTCGTGCCTCAAGAAATATTTCACAGGGAATAAACTTCAGTGCAAGAAATATTAGAGGAGAATCTTCTATTATTTCACCCTTCTCACTCCACAGTGGCTCCATTGTATCATTTGTTCTTGTAAAAATAAATATAACTTGGCAATGAAATGAAATTGTGTTTAATAAATTGGTGAGACCATAAAACGAAGGCTAACTTTTTATTTTTTATTTTAGACATAATTGCTACAATAATTATTTCTACCCACAAACTGGGGCAAATAATTAAGTATTCTTAAGTTTGAAATCTGAAAGAGTATCTCTGTCTGGGCAAGTGTTTGCACTGACTCCTGGTCAGTTCTGTGGATCTGGAGGTTAAAAAGTTCTGTGTTTGGAGGAGTGAAAGCTGAACCTGGGTCTGCACCAAAAGACTTATCTCCCGGAGCCGGAGCCAGGCCAGACATATTGACTGATGTTTCAGGCATAATGAAAACATCCCCTGCAAATTGAATCTGATTGGATATCAGCTATCAGCCGTCGTTCAACAACAGCAGAGCAAATGAGCCGCCAGCAGCGTCCTTTCTCTCTCTCGCTCTCTCATTAATCACAGACTAGACTGCACCTAACTAAGCGTAGGTCTTATCGGTTTTACTGGTTGTCTTTAACATGGTTTTAACATTATTATTATTATTATTATTATTATTATCTTTAAAACTGATGCTTCACAGAAAATAACAGCTTCCATTTTTGGTGAGTAATGCTCCAAATATTAGTTACAGCAACGGCCACTTTCTTTAAATGTGTATGTTTCTGATACTTTCCTTGATCTCGCCTCCTTGTTTTATACGTCTAAATAGTTGAAGCAGCAAATCAACACTGAACTTTCCAATTTTGACTGCAGCCATTTTTAGGAAAACTAAAAAGAGGTGCTCTCATTAGACGAATACCAAACCCCACACTTGCACTGACACCATAGCAGCTTATTCACACCATTATTCTCCATATATAATGTCCAATTTAATGGGTAGAAGAATAGAACTGAAATTTAGTCATGATTCACGTTGTCTTTTGGGGGCTGGTGTCAGCTGGGATGCTGGGATACATTTGGGAGGGTCACTTGGCCACCAGCTCCAGTGCTTTCTCTCTCTAATTGAGCGGCCCAAATGACATGGTTCACCCACAAGAGAAGGCAAGAAACAGCACCCCCTTTTGGAGAGTAACAGCATTACTTTGAGGGGCAGCCCAAAAAATGATCTATGTGACCTGAGATTTACATGTATATTTGATGGTCTACATCATCCCCAGCAATATTAAGGGTAAAGTTTTACTTTTCAGATTTAAGTGTATTGTCACCCTTGTGGGAATGGACACAAAATAATTCCAAAATCTCTGACCCTTGAAGCTCTTTACACTGAGCGCCCTGCTATTAATTGCCTCCTTCTTTTGCTCAAAATAACAAGATTATACAACACCCCAGTGAAGAAGTGTGAGACTGAGATCTCTATTGTTCTTCTTGTCTCTTGTTGTCGCTGCAGCTCCTCGTCTCCCCGTCCGCTCCCTGGACATCACCGAGCCAACAGATTAATTAGACAACTGATAGCAGTGTTCTCTCTTAGTGCTGGCCCACTGAGTTTTGTTTTTCTTCTTCACTTCTTGTAAGCCTCTAATTTCTCTCTTTACGTTAATGGAGCTTACTTGGTATGGTGACCGAGGGGAAAAGAAAATTAAGTCTCTTTTCCTCCAGGGGGGCTGCAGCTTATCCCGAAAAATCTAGTTTGTTTCATCCATTTGGTGAGGGAAAATATTTTTTACATTTTTTGCAATTTTGCTAGGCCTGAATAAAACAGATGCTGAATAAAAAAGTTTGCATTTTAGCATAATTTTTGCTAACTGGCTCTTTATATCACACACGCTCATAGGTAATGTCTAATAAAAAGGTACCGGCTTTCTGTGAGAGCAGCCACAGTCTGTTTCATGTTCTTCTATTCAATGTCTGTCAACCCTCTCTGGACACAGGTCCTGGTTGGTTGCCTTGGAAACGAGCATATGACTATTCTGAGAGCCACAGTAGTGAGCAAGAGAGGAAGCGAGCGTAGAAAAGGTAAGTCACACAAGGACCCTCTGGTCAACCTGATAAAGCGTGATGAAAATCAAAGGCCACGACTCTGTAACACCTGCAATTCAAGAGAGAGAGAAAAAAAGTGTTTTTTATCTGAAAGCTCTGAAAAGTGTTGAACACAATGGAGCAAATATTGTGTTGCTTTCAGAGATTACAAAGTGGAGAAATCAATAGAGAATGGATTTTTTTTTCCTTCTCATGTACAAAACATCCTCAGTGCCGTAATTGCAAAAGACGCTGTGCTGTTTCATTGACTTTTTTGCATACACACATTTTTAGACACACATCCCTCCGCACTATCAATGCCTTAATCTGTGTATTAATTACATGTGTCTGAAGTGGGAGCAACACTTTTTTTTCCTGGCACTCCTTGCACTAAACCATTATGCATGAGTCCAGGATTGCGGCTCCACGCTTTTTATTCATGTTCTTTGAGAAGGCTGTCAGGCCTAATTAAGACAACATGCTTCTAACCAGCCTGTTTGGATAGCCCCTGCACCCCCCACCCCACACACACACACTCCGCCTGAATTTACTGCTGCGCATGTGTAGCTGTGTCTGTGCTTTGTATGTATCACTCAGATTATATCTACTTTTACAGTTTGAGCAAAGGCAACAGATGGCAGGAAGATGCTTAATTTGTTAATCTCTACCATTCAATAGAGAGAACAGAATTAGAAGGATTTTATTTAATGTGAATATGGTTTTGAGAACTTGTTGCAGCTATTACACGATGTATCATTTAAATGCGAGCCAAAGAAGAAGAAGATAAGAGACAGAGAAAGAAAGTGAGACAGAGGAGAGAAAAGTCAGAATTGAGAAATGGTGTAAAGGCTTCAAAGGACATTTCTCTACTGTTTTACATTCCTGATAACCTCTCCATTCCTGACACATCTTATAGATTCACTCACACACACACACACACACACACACACACACACACACACACACACACACACACACAAATGCCGCGAGTAAAGAAGCTACCATGAGGTCAGTGTTTGTTTTCTTTCCTTTTGTCTCTCTCTTCATTCTTTCCTTGTGATCCAAGGTGACATGGGCAGATAGGGCGAGCGAGCATATAGTGTAAAGGCAGAGAATGTGGCCTGGGCAGCATGGAGGGGAGGTGCAGGTCTGTTGGTGACAGTACAGCAGCCACACAGGGGCCTATAGAGCTACTCCAGAGGCCATAATTCAATCATAACACAACCGTGATGAAGACAGAGAGACAAAGCTGGAGTATAAACCGAGAGAGTTAGAGGAAGAGGAGAAGAGAGCGGATACAGGCATGAGTAGAAAGAATCAGATTACCATGCTGTTAAAGGGGAGGGGAGGATGACACTCATCCGACCTGATTTAAACGACAGAAGCGTAAGGAATGAAGTCCTCGGCTTGTCTGTCCCCTGACCTCTCCGGGGTGAGACGAGTGTGTGAGAGGGGAGCAAATGAATGGGTCATGCTTGGAGTGAGATGGTGCCTAATCGTCCAGAGGCCGGGATTGAGTAACTGTGACTGGGCGCATCCGCTGCCGAGCGAGGGGCAGGGAAAATCTGAAAAGTTAAAAAGTCATAATCAGGTTTTTTATGCAAGCGGGCAAGTGCGATTTGCACGCGGTCCGCTCGGGGCTGTGTGCAATGAGGCCATCAGCCACTAGTGGTCCCGCAGACATGACACAAGTCATTTCACCTCAGCTCCGCTGTACTCATGCACATTCACAGGATGCTAATCTTGCCCTTCACTCTCTGTGTGAATGTAGCCAGTCTGTGCAGCTGGTTGTCTGGATTGTTGTTTTTTTAGTCTACCTATCTGCCTGTATTCTTTCCTTTTCACCCTCAGTTCCACTCACTTTTTTCCCCTGTCTGTCTTTTTTTGTCTGTCTTCCAACAATCAGGGGTTGCAACTGTATCAACACTGGTGAGAAACAATTTTATCCCTACAGTAAGAGCCCCTGTGATTATAGCTGAAGGGCCCAGATATTTTCCTTCAATGCGTGTGTGGTTTGTTCTTTTCCCTGCGTGTATATTGGTGTGCATGTGTGTATGTCTTTATGTCTGTGCATGTTTGTCTTGGACTATTGATCTGGTTGGCCCAAAGCGGACATTAAATGAGAAGAGTAGAGGCTGAGGCCGACAGCGAGAGACATGGAGAGAGTGATAGATGGCAATAAAAGGGGAAGGAGCTGTAGGCAGGCAGAAAACACATTCTACGCTACCTTTAAGTGCATAGAATGTGAACAAGGCACACAAGTATAAAAAGTAGAGAATGCATGTAAAGATTCAACAAAGAATGTAAGAATTAAAGCGACATACATTTTTAAATGATTTTTATCTTAACACTGCAATATAAAGGATGCAGATACCTGTGCTCCCAGTGTCTCCAGTGTTGCCCAGTTCAGTCACAGCTGGTGACACCCACCCACAGGAAGAGACAGGAAGCAACATATGGACACTGAGTGGGACTTGAGGGAACTCTGTATACAGTATACAAACACACACAATAAATGTGTACTTATAAATCCATACAGCTCTACTGTACAGACACAACCGGATTGAAGGAAGTGACTCAGAAATATCAAAACAACATTGGGGAGTGTGAGCTCGCTGTGAACACTGTGTGCCTCCACTACATGGGCTCTTTATATTTCTCCTATTCAATCAATTTGTTCTCTATTCTTTCATCCATTAGTTTAGTCTCCCCCCCTACCCCACATGTTATTTGTGTCATTGTACTGTTTGTCCTGTTCAGTGGGTATCGTAAAGCAGTGGGGAAAACACACACACACAGTCACAAATTAATGTGTGTGATGCACTCAGAGCAGGCAGTGAAAATTTCACCATGTCACCGGCATGATGGCTTATTAACTAGGCCTATCTAGCCGAGGGGGACAGCATATTAACAGGTTCCTTCATCTGTCATCATATGCATTATACTATGCTTACATGCCATGAAACACACACACACACACACACACACACACATATATAATATGTGAGTGTGTGAGTCCTTGCCATCCGGAATGAATGCCTTCTATACAATCTATACAGTAACACGTAAACAAACCAAGTACTGTATGTTCACATACAAACAGACTTGTGTGTCAGTTGTTGCGCCATATACATACTACGCACTGCACTCACAGGAGGTCAAGAGCCCCATCTGTGCATGTTCAATATTTAATTAGATTCACAGCCACTGAATAATGTATCTGTGGGACAGAAATACCTGAGATTACGATGGGGATCTTTGAAATCATCATGTTTTTCTTTTTCATTTCCTGCACAGCTTGTGTGGTGGGAAGCCAACTGGTCAATTATACTCATTAATACAGGGATTCTTAGGTTATTAAAGTGATACCCCACACAATATTTATAAGCAAACTCTCTCTCTCTCTCTCTCTCGAACAGCAGTTGTCAAAAGTTTCTTCATTGATGGAGAACAGAAGTTTATTCAACGTGAATACATTGGGATTGTAATGGTTTCCCATTTTCACAGTGGAAAAAAGTTATCAATACCAGCATAGAAATGTCTCAAACTGAACCTGCAGTATCTCTCTGCTGCCCATTTGAATGCCTGGTTTTTCTACATAGCCGTCCTTTTACCAACACATGCTAAATACACTGTTTATGATGGAGCTTTGGAGCTTTCTGAAGGACAATAATGTGGCACAGTTGTGCATTTTGCCATATTTTGGTGAAAGTAAAAAAATTAGTTTAGGAACATACTGAGCTTAAGGATAGAAAGTGATTGTGGTGCTGGAGTAGTTTGAGAAGTTTAAAATCACATTTTTATAATTTGAGTTTAAGTTGAGAAGAGTCACGCTCACCACAGCTGCTGAGCCCCATCATGAGATTCTAACCATCTTTCAAATCTGCAAAGGGATAGTGTTTGACACCTTTTGGGGTTAGCCATGCATGGGCGCAGCATCACTGTAAAGTCAATCATTAGAACATATGTTGCATTTTTCTTACTACAGGATCACCTGTAAGGCTAAAGTATCTGATATGTGATGAGGATTGCTAATGATTAATGGCACATTAATGCTTCTTTGTGCAATTAAAAAGTTGATTCATTGCTACCAAAGTCAAAGTGTGCCACAGAGTGTAAGTAGAGGTTATGTAAAAACTGTGTCAGCCTTGTACATCTGTTCCAACTACACAGAAAACAATGCCGAGCTGTGCTGAAAACTGATATTGTACTGAAACTCAAAAAAGGTGGAGCTTTGTAATGCCAACGCGTCTCCTTGCTGTCAACACTGACGTGCTCATAAAATACAAGGCCTCATTTTAAGTCAAACAGGAAATAGCCTGCACAGTCCTGGGAACAAACAAGAGAGGACAGCGGTGCAGTTTGATTGGGCCGTGAACGGGCGCTGTCGTTACAAAGCACCACTGTAAGCTCCATCGATTATCAAAGGGCTCTGAGCTCAGACGGGGAGTCTACTGATCTTTCCCAAGCTCAGACATGAAAAGCCCCCAGTGACAGCTCATAGCCTGGGCTAGATCACGCCGCTGTGGTGGAGAGGGGTGGGGGGCTTCTGTGGTGCCTGTTTTCTAACCACCTGCTCCACAGGCCGTGGTTTTGTTTTCTTGTTTTCTCTCTCTTAATGCTGCGCTCTGTCAGGGGCGACAAGGATGTGCTTTCATGTGAACTCGGGGCCAGCAATGACATAGGTGTGTGAGAGACACTTGTTAAAACAATGCAAGACAACCTTTTATTATGGCAGCGCCTCATTACTTTTTAACCAGTGTAATCGTACGTGCTGCTCCTCATGAATTATTCACAGGTGAGTTCTCGTCACAAAATGACAGGGGGAGATAGCAGAGCGCTCCGAGTGTAAAAACAAGCACAAAAATAGGAGAAGGCATGTGTCGAGAAAGTGATGCAGTGATACGTTTCTTCATACCTTCCATTAACTCATAAAGACTTTCACGCAAAGACCATTGATTATGTATGTGAGCCTACCACCCTGTAACAGAGTGTACAGATGGGGCTTTGAGCATATGGATCGCACATTGAGAGGTTCTTTTGTCTGGTACATGAGAAACTTTCAACTGAATTAAACCAATTTTAAAAGTGGTACAGCATTTGAGCCCAAGTGCGTTCTCCTTTTATCGTCAGTGTTTGGCAGAGAATAGGAAATATAAAAAGGAAGTGGGTGCTGCTCAAGCAAGGTCAAAGCATCGAGTCAGGAGCGTCTTTCTCCATTAGACCACCTGAGATGCTGAGCCGGTCCACTGAAGAGTTTTTCCTGCAGCTGAGGAGTTTGTTTGTGTGTGTTTGAGAGAGAGGAAAAAAAAAAAAGAGGGAAAGAGAGGCTGCATGAAAATATATGACACCTCTGTCACTGCTCTCTCCTCCATCTGCACCTCATATCATTTCTTTGCTCACATTTTCCCATTTTAACTTCCGGTCTCATAGTGACTAAACCCTCTGATCAGATTAAAATGAACTGGCCCTCTATGAATCACTCTAATGCAGGAACCAAATCTGGAGGTTCTGCAACTTTATTGACTGAACTGAAACTGAAATCTAAGACAAGTTAAGGTCTTTGCTGAGTGGTTCACACAGCTGTGCGGCACAATATCGACATTGTGAGTCTATTCATAGTCTTTAGCCGACTCCAGGGCTCCCCTGAGAGTCTGCTGATGCCGCCACACACCCCTGGAGTTCACAGCTTTATAAAACATCCATGATCAATTAGACACCAATTAAACAAGGTGTTAATGAGCAGCCTAATGACTTAACAGCCATATTTCCGCTGTGAGGTTTCTCAGCAATAGCTCAGGCTGCCTCCCTCCAGGGAGAGAGTGGGTAACAGGAGTCACAGAGTGGGTGCGCACTATGACTCAATCTTGCCGTCTGTGTGTCTTATTCTCTTGACCTCTCCTCACTGCGGTCAGGTGCATAAACTTAGTCTTGGCTTGTTTAGCTGTTTCCAGATCAGACTAATCTGATGCAAAACTGTTGATAAAATAGCAATTAAAGCCACCAGCACGCTACATTCGAGTTGAGGCTGCTGTTACCATGGTAACCATTTGATTCCTTTCATTGTCTAATAGTTGTTTAAAGTGTTTTTTATTGCTCGGCGGAGTGACTGACAAACATACTGTAACCATTTTGTAGTACCACTGGAATAAAATATTGGCATTTGTTACATAATCTGGCCCACTTTGCTAAATTTGATCACTGACTTGTGATATATTATGTTCTAACTCAGCATTAGTACTTCTACTGACCACGCGGGTTAAAACAGCCGGGGCACACACACAAGTTTTGGTGACTCAGAGCTCGAATGTGTGAGAAAGTAAAATAAAATTAAAGGTGAGTTTGAAAACCTCTAGCTCAACCCTGCTATTCTCTCGCTCCACTCCTCCACTTTCTGAGTCAACCGCCTGCTTTTCAAGGCTTTCATCCACAGAATGCAGAGTGAATCACGACGTTTATATCATTAGATTAATTTGCCAAACTTTGTTTAAGAAGTTGAAAATGCTAATACTATGTAGGGAGAGAGAAAAGAAAGGGAGCTCAGACAGAGATGACCCACTTAGTGTAATTATCGCTAACGAAGAGACGAGAGAGTTGTGAGCTGGGGAAAACACACAGGCCTAAATGCGTTAAATTAATCCAGATAATTCAATAGGCGATGATGAAACGCCACAATCAAGCCCCCTCTGGCTCTAGTGTTTGACTGATAATGCACTGGGCTGTTTTATGTGAATAGTTTTCCATAACCTCGTTCTTTGTGTCAGGCAGCATGGCTGTGGTCGGTGCTGCTCTGTTGTGTTTGTCTGTGGAAAGTGACACACTAGCACACAAGCACATTTGCATGCACACACACACACACACACACACACACACACACACGGGTACAAACACACCACTGTATATTGTCACCCTTGGACATTTCCCGAGCCTCATGTGAGATTCATACAATGCGTTCAACCATGGCTCCCCTCTGGGTGTATGCAAGTGCAGCATCTGAGGTTTAGTAACAAGATCATTAAAATAATCAAATTATGATAAGAGAGAGTCAGTCGTGCTGAAACTAGATGTTTGGAGTCCATCAGAGGCGATGCTGTTAGTGTGCGGAGCGACGAGGGGAGAGCATGATCAACATTAGCTGACAGCATGGAGAAAAAGCCTGCGGTGGATCTGAGCAATAATAACATTACTGCTGCTTTCTCACAATAATAACATTGCAGGAATAAAAGAAAAGTTCCTTTTTTGAAAGTCAAGTGGCCCACTTTTTAGCCTCAGAGAAAAACAATCCTCACGCATCAGATTGTGTCTTAATATCTTGACAGAGAAGATGTCTGACTGGCTCACCTCCTGTTAGCAGGCTGCTGGTCTGTTTCTGGAGGCGATGCAAAAGCAGCATCTCCTCTAATTTATTGCCATAGAAAGAGAGAGAGAGAAGAACGAGAGAGAGACCTCCAAATATATTCAGAAGGGATGTCTGCACCTTTATCTCCTGTGCAAATATTTGTTTAATGAGAAAACTGTTATTCCACCTTTAATTACAAATGTGTCTTTTCTCCCTGCTTACAAACATCTCCTTTGAGACGTCGTCTTATTACAATTGCAGTTTAATCTGAAAAAGGAATTAAAGCAGCGGTAATTAGTTTATATGGGAGTCTAATTGTCTTATTGTGTTTTTAAAAACATTGCTTCATCTCCTCGGGAACTTTGAAAGTAGGATAGTGTTTCCCCCGTACAGTCCCCCCTCCTCATCAACTTCTCTCTTCTGCCACAGCTGTACAACAAAACTATTCATTTAATCCAATAATCTCCAAGTCATTACCACTTATCAAAAGGGCTGCAAATTAATTACGTTAACTGCAAGAATTTTCATTAGATCTTTAAATTTGTATACTTCATCAGTTCTGAGAACTCAGCAATTTGATTACAGTTGATTTCTTTCTATTTAATGAGGCAAACGTTTCTTTTTTCCTGTCCTTTTTGTCTGTTTTTCTCTTTTTTTTGTCATTAATTGGATTATGATCAATGCAAGCTTTGGTGTTATGGAAAACTTAACAGAAGCCTCTATCTACTATGACACAGTTTTGCGGTGGGAGATTAGAGGATGCCATATCGTCATTCGTCAATATCAAACGGTCTTTCCTTAACGATGTTAGAATGAAATGTTGCTAATCACTGCTGACGAACGCACACTGCTGTTCTACAAAGATAATGAGTCTGCCAGAGTCAAGGGGAGAAACAAACAGCCAAGGAGAGAGGAGTGAGACGGAGAGGAGAGGATGAGACAGATCAACAAAGCACAGATATTCCAAGTTCAACTACAGACTGACAACTAATGTAAAAGAAAAAGCACGACTAGAGGAGAAAAGACAGGGGCAGCACAGGAAATGAAGGAAAGGAAGATATGTATGTGTGTTTCAGGTTAGTGAGTTGACCTAAATGGAGCTGTGAGGCAGAGCGGGAAAGACAGAGTCAGAGACATTACTGAGACACATGTCAACCACCATGGGATGTAAGGTGTGAAAGAGAGAAACAGAGGGTGAGAATGGGGGGAAGCAGAGTGGAGAGGAGAGGTAGAGGGAGGCGGAAAGGATGAAGACAAACTCAAAACACTCTGAAGAGAAGGAAGACAGCCAAGTGATCCTCCTCTGGTGCGTCCACTTCTGCAAACTTTTGTATCACGCTGAGACTAAAATTCAGTATTTCCCACCTGAAATGATGCATTTAAATACCCCTGTTTAGCTCTGCTTTTGTTTGCAGCTATTTGGATGAAAAATCTGGCCGGTGATCCACCAGCCAAGAACGTGGTGATTTATACCTTCCACATCCCCACAACACACACACACACACACACACACACAAAGACGATTTAAAGACATGTGAAATGCACCTGTGCGCTTTAACCTCCTCCACTTTGGTCCCAAAATGTCTCACAGACGCATAAACACACACACACACACACACACACATGCAGAACACATACATACACACACACACACGCAGAACACATACATACACACACAGGTGCTGCTGGGTGGACCGTGGGGAAGAGGTGAGAGCGCTCTCGCTCCACTGAGTGGAAAACCTGATCTTCTTACCTCAGCAACTTCAGATGGAGGGACTCAGTGGAGAGACATCTGTGTGTGTGTGTGTGTGTGTGTGTGTGTGTGTGTGTGTGTGTGTGTGTGTGTGTGTGTGTGTGTGTGTGTGTCTTGTGAGTAGGAGAGCCGCACCAGCAGAGAAGTAAGCGTAGAGATTGAGGAGGATGTGACAGAGCTGGAGACACTGGGTCCTCGGCTGTTGCCATGGCAACATATTAGCAGGCCGTAAGGTAAACAGGTGTCTCCTTTTAACTCAATCAATCCAGCTAAATGAGCTAATCAGCACTTGTGATATGATCCGCAGGGCTGAGAAGGAGCCGTGTGAGCCCCCAACCTCGCCCTCTCACCAGCGTCAGACGCCGGCCCGTCCAGGGGTCAAATGGATTTACGCGGCTGTGTGTGCCATTCGATTGGCTCACCACTGAACCAGGAGAAGCTTCCCACCAGCTATTGCTGTTTGTGTGTATGACCACCCACTATCATCATTAGCATCTGACAGAGAAAGAGAGAGCACCGGTTGTGTGGATTATCACAGCTGCGTGTGCTATTATCATAACAGTTACGATAGCTACGCCTTCGTTGAATGGATAATCAGCAAGGTATTATGTGCTGGGATAATAGCACCGTGTGAAAACTGGAGATGCACTCCCGGCTAACGTGCCTGCACAACCGTACCAATTATTATGAGCATGGTTCATGCTGCATTTCGTTAAAGCTGTGTACCACCGCAGATCTGATTACGATAACAACAGTGTATCTTGTGATGATGATGATTATTAGGACGATTGCAGCGATGATGAGGGTGTTATTTCAAGGCCCAGCTTACCTCTGTGTGTTCAACAGCTCTGTGTGTGTGTGTGTGTGTGCGTGCGTGCGTGCGTGTGTGTGTGCATGTTCATTAGTGTCAGCATGAGAGGGAGAAAGTGAGCAAATGGTTGTAACAGAAAGTGGTCTTATCCACTGAAAATCATTTTATGTGTGAAAGAAACATCATCTGTCACATTTCACACAAAAGTAGCATTATCACTTCAATAATGCATAATTATGTAGGTAAAGAAACTAGTGAGAAGATTATCTCACTTTGCAAATTGTATAAATCTCTGTTTCTCTACGATGACACACCTGCGTCTGTGGGACTCGTAACTAATGTTAGCGGTTGTCATTAGGACAGACTTTGCACTAATTATCTCATCACTGTCTGTCTCACCGGATTCCCATCCTGCAAAAGCGAAGGAAGCAAAAGGGAGGAATTTAATACAAGTACATATTCATTTGAAGTCTTTATCACCTTCAGTCTCTATCAAAAAGGTGCAGAGATGTTCACTGATGACAAAAACATGACAGGGAATAAAAGTGGTTTGCAGGTGAAATCAAAGACACTCTGTTTTACAATTAAATCTGCTGAAACAAGAGGTTTGCTCTGCTCCGGCGTTTCCCCATCTCATTTTAAGAGGGCAGCATTTTTTGTTGCCTTATATCCCCCCGCCGCTGTGGGCATGTACACATTATTAAGCTGCTCAGGCCTCTCACCAGCACCAGGCTCCCGCCCCTCTTCCCCCCACCGCCCTCCCACCCAGCTCCCCAGAGATAATCAGGGTATAACAAATGAAAAGTCAGAGCCATAAATCAGGAACCCAACCCCACCTCACCCCTCCCCACAGGTTCTTTCACCCACTCTCCACCCCACTTCCCTCACTCTCTCCCTCCCGTCTTCGTCTATACTGGACAAACGGTGGCTCTGTCTGTCCTGCTGGTGAGAAAAAGACACGGACAGATAGAGAGACACAAGAGATATGGACAGGGGGGAAAGAGGGACAGATGAGGGGAGAGGAGGGGGGCTGAGTAATCTGGGATTTCCAGATGACGTCAGCAGTTGGCCCATGTCATCCATCAAACTCACATCTGTGTCACAAACATTCCTGTGTGTTTGTGTGTATCTGTGTGCGTGTGTTGCAATCCTACATGACTCACATGCAGCTGGCTCTGCGCTGCTGAAGTGGACGTGCAGGGACAGCGGAGGGTGGAGAAATACAAAAAATAAACAAATAAACCATTTTGAGGAATCTAACTTTGATGTTCTGTGCGGAAATCATTCAATAGGATATTCTAGAGACATCAAAAAGAAAGAGCAAAGCAGGCGAGGAGGAATTACGGAGTCATACATGATAAAATACTTTTCACAGTCCGTGTTGTAAAATCTGCCAAATGAAAAACGTCTTCTTTCCCTCAGCAAGTAGAACACCAGAGACAGAAGTTGATGAGAAACTGATGTAGACTGGGTGAAGTGGCAACAGATGAAAACAGTTGCTGCTGTTGTGTCAAACAGACAAGAATGACAAGACAAGCCTCCAGGTGTCAGACTGTACAGTGCAGCAGCTAATAGAAAGAGGGAAGGAAAGGAGGAGAGAAGGAGGGAGGGATAGAAAGAGGGAGGGAGGGATGTCTCCCCCCCTCCCCAGCCCGTCAGTCAGTCACAGAGGGGGAGAACGACAGGCCACAATGGGGCCCTTCAGCGCCTGGCTGAAAGTTGTAATTTAGCATGAAGAGCCATCGAGGGGCGAGCCTAAATATAGCTCCACATATACATTGTGTCTTGTAGAGAGAATAGCAATTAACAGCCAATTAAATGAATGACTGGGGTCAGCAGCAGCAGCAAACTAATGGTGGGTGTGTTGCTGCGCTACCGGATAATCCAAAGAGACAAAAAGAGAGAGGCTGGGGAGAGAGAAGGGGCAAATTTCTCCATGTTTTCTCTTTTCTTTTGAGCAAGGCAGCATAATGAGATTTGAAGGGTTCCAATTATCTGTGTCACCTGTGCTTCACATACAGTGTGCGGCTGCCGTGCAAAAGACATAATAACTATACAGTATGCATGTCACCCTGCCTGCATGCGCTCAAACCTTAATGCATGCATGTCATCTTCATTGAGATGGGACAAGAAAGAGGGAATACGTGCGTTTGCACAGGAAGAGGTTGCTCAGATATAGGTGCACCGTGCCTGTGTGTGTGTGTGTGTGCGTGTGTGTGTGTAGCGCAGTCATTACATCATATTGCTATGTGTATTAGTATTTCACCAGTCGCTCCTGTCCAGCATTGATTGGCCGGTAGGTGACAGCTTTACCAAGTCACTGCAGTAGCCAGAGCACAACGGAACAAGTCCCCCTCTAATTGCCTTGCCTTTGAAAAGGCAACTCCTCGCTTCAAAAAACAAGGCGAGTCATTAACGCCGTTCTGGCAGCCAACCCACCTCCCCCCCTCACCCCCCTTCTCCGTCCTCTCTCTCTCCCCCTCTCTCTCTGCTGCAGCTGATAACACCTTGTTCAGAGCCAGTGATCAAGGCAGAATCATCTCCTCCTCACCCCCATCTCCTCTGCAACTCCACCTGCATAATTGCCGCACCTAACCTTTTCAGTGGTGCCTCCGTTGGGAGTCAGCCAGCCAGCCCAATTGGGCTGCGAGTATTAATAGAATCTCATTTCATGCCTCCATCGGATAAAACAAAGGTTGGGTTTCACCGAGCAAGTTTGATCTTATTACTGCGACTGTTGAGAAAGTAAAGGTGCACTGTGAATTCAGGAAGGTGTCTGTTTGTGTGTGTGCTAGCAGGGCCAGATCATGGAGGGGTGATAGCCAACAGGGTGGATTATCATGATAACCCAGCAACAAGTCCTCCAAAGTAAAAGACAAAATACTTATCTGACGCCACTATCGACATTGTCTGTGCCTTCCAAAACAGTTACAAATCACTGTTGAACAATAAATCAGTTTTCTGATCTTACACCGCTATGGTTGAGGTTTGGTTAAGTTTAGGCACTAAAACGATTTGGCTAGGTTCAGGGAAAGATCATGGTTTGAGTTAAAGTAAATACTTTGTTATGGTTAGTTGAGCTTTGTCGTCATGGTTACAATAATAAAAACACGTGGTTAATGCATAAAAAACCCCAACATTGACTGTTGGTTGGATACAGGAAACAAACAGCAGTCTCCATGTTAAATAGTGCTGGCCGAAAATGTACAAACGATTATTTTCTACTGATATTTCTCAGCTTTTACCAAACTAACTGCCAGCCATATAAATGGAAGCATTACAGCCTTAAACAGTGTTACAAACTCACTCAGTGTCGCTCTGTGTGACAAAGTTTAGTTTGCCTTAAGCAGTGCAGGTGGTGACTGACTCAGGGCTTACCGTAGCTGTATGCGCTCGCTGCTGAGACTGTTACCATCATTGTTAATACTACAAACCCATATACACGACTCGGCTGCTGCTGATACCAGCTCTCGTACTTTCTGTACATGCTGAACTGCAGCACGTACGCTGAAGAATACCGATGAGACCGCTTCGGGGAGATTTGGGGGCTCACCAGATTCCTTCATGTACCAGAGTCGGACAGTAGACTCAGTGCCTGTTAGCCTGTTAGCCTGTGGATATTATTCCTGCTGGCTGCGGAGTTTGTCGAGGCTCACTGCTGCAGTTTAGTTGACAGACATCTTTTAATGCCCGTTGGTGTTAATAATGCATTTTGATTTAAATACTTTTATTCTCCAAATAATTTCTTATTTCTGCCACTGTCATGAGAGCAGTAGATTTGTGTTTACTCACTGTAAAAATAATACACATAGCATCAGTAAAAATTATCACAGTAAAAACACCTCTTGATTTCATATGTTATCAGCTTTATGTAGCCTGCAACTTAATGTTTTGGGAGGATATTAAAGCATATTGCTTCATCGACAGCTGCATAGCTCTGAAAGTTGCGCAACACCCAATACTCTCATTTCTCAATACATTTAGAGATCCAGACGCGGGTATACCGAGGCAACTTCACACTCAAACCTCCCGACACTAGTGTTAAAGTTCAATGTTTTGTTGTCCCAACCATCCACCCCGACCACCTCCTCCCGCAGGCTCTATAATACCATCACTGACTTCCTACTTTGATCCCGTCGTAATTACTCTGGCCGCTAGAGGACTTTGTCACATGTTGTTTTTGGGCATTTGCAGAAACGGCTGATGCTGACGATCTCCAAACCATGTGTGTTTGCAGAGAAATGGCTCCACTGGTTGTGCACTGAGAGTCCCGCATGTTTTTAAAACATTTTTATTATATGGTCTAATTTCTTCTATGTGGTTTTGTTATCAATCCTGGATCTCCACAGCAGCTGAAAATGAATCTGTACAGTGATTTTATGGTTTATGGACCCATGTTGAAGTTCATGACCTTTCAGTGCTGCAGTTAAATGAAACTCATTAGTGGCTAAACACTCGCTGAAGCATTCTCTGAATTAACGTATTCTCCATTTTTTTGCCAGTGCAGCTTCTTCATGTTGACTTCCTTTAATTAAATCCAAAATTAGAGCCTGATTGTCCAGTTTGTAATCGTGCCACAGAAAGCTGCTCCTGCTCATGAATCATGTATGATTTCTCAAAGATCATGACATCAGAAATTAAGTTTAAAGGTGAATTGTTGCCCAGAGGGAATTTTAAGGTTACATGGCATGTTATTTCAGTTAAATTGCCCTTTCTGGACACACAACGAATCTCAGTTTATAAGTATCTCAGCTGCTGTAGGTTTGAACTGCACAGAGCAGCGTGCTGTTGGAGGGCTCTCAGGAGCTGAATATGAGCCTGCTTAAATGTCCTTTATTGGACACAGGGCCTTTTGACATGCTGCACTTTAATAGTATTGTGCTACCATTTAGAGATCAACGCGAGCCCCGCCACACACACACTGATGTGAGCTGCTCATGGATGAGATGCATCTTGGGAAATCTCTTAAATGAATGAACACAGTATAGAGAGCAGCGGAGAAAGCTTTCCGCTTAACAGTCAAATCACTAACATACTGAGGAATGCAAGGCCACACTGGTATTTAAAATGTTAGCCTTTTATCTTCCTCTCTGCTTTTTGTCTTCTGTTTCTCGCTCTTCTTCGTATCTTTTAGCTCTGTAACCAAGGCTTTGGCAGACACTTTGCAAGCTGTTTTTCTGGCCTTAATAATGCATAGATGTTGTGGGTGATGTGGCAAAGGCATCTTTGTTCAGGGAGTCCCTGGTGTGAAACAAATTGATGGAGATCTATGAGAATCCAGCTTGTTATGAGGGAGCCAGGGCCATTTATGACAGCGGTGTCAGTGGGGAGGGGTGTAAGGGGGCAGATAGAAGGCAGAGGAGAAGGGAGGGGCACAGCAGGTCACCGAAGACCAGCCACCAACTCTCATTTAAAAAACGATCGAGAGTGACAAAGGTTTGCTTTCATCCGGCGTTGGGGAAAGGAACAGAGAAGCGATCATTATACAACATACGCATACACCCCCATGTGCACACACACATTCACACAGTTCAGTGAGTCTGCTAGCCTCAGCTCAAACCTTTGTAAATTAAAAGTCTGACCAGAAAAAGCATTTATGTGCAATATGTGCAATAAGGAGGTGTGTGGGTGGGTGGGCTGCTGTCTTAATTGGGAATTAATGAGGGGGGCAGGGTGAGGTAGGAAGTGAGGGCTGGGAGGAGGTGCAGAGAGAGAGCGAGGGAGAGAGAGGGGATTACCTTGCAACAGAATGGCAAGTGGGAGGGATTCACTCCTGTTTTCTAGAGGACTGATGGGACAGGGATCTCCCTGGAAACCTGCCACACCCTTCCTGTGTGTACACATAGAAAGATGGACTCATATCCTCAAGACTTTTGAACAAGTAAAACATTAAAAGACGGAAACACATGAACCCCAAGATTCTCAAACAGGAGGTGCAGTAAAATGTTGCCCGAACAGTGTAGTCGTTTTGTGGACAAAAAACCTTCGAGTGTCTCTGCAATAAAAAGGTTTTCCCTCTGAGTTGTGGGGATTTATTTGCAGCACTGCTGCAAGTCTGTAGGGACTGCTCCACTTTCACCCATAATCTCTCATTTTCATTCGCATCAGAATACATTAATGAGAAATGAGACACTGCCATATACTGTACTTCATGGTTCAGGCCTTTCTGAGAATACTAAATATGGTAGGGTTTCTTTCTTTCTGCATTTCTTTCTTTATCTCCCTTCGTCTCTGTTTTCACACCATCCGTCGGTTCCTTTCTCTCATCTATATTTATGTCCTCCATATTGAAAAGTTCTTTTGCGTTCAGAGCGAAGCTGTGCGTGGCTCCTCACTGCAATTACTGATTAATTACAGGGAATTAAAGCAATTAGAACTGCAGAGATATACAATTAACGAACACACGCTTCATGACGCCACACACAGGCTGTGCAATCACTAGATTGCAATGCAAATACCTCTCTCTTTTAATCTCTCACACAGTTTTTCTTTCATTTTCTTGTCCCGCTCTCCAGCACTTCCCCAACACATAGTCCACAAACACACACACACCCACACACAGACACAGACACACAGAGCAGGGTGGGGGCAGGTTTTCCAGTTCATTAGATAGTATTTAATTTGAAAACACCTCTGTGTTGAGGGAGATGTGAGTTCTCCCGGGGGATGAAAGCTGAAACAGAAGTGGGCGATGAGACAGGGATTCCTCCATCTGTCCCCCTCAGTCCCGCAAACTGGAGACAGCAGACACCAACAGCTCAAGTATTTTTTAGATCCATCATATCTCTATCATAGTAATAATATTAAAAGGTATAGTTTGACATTTTTGGGAAATATCCTTATTTGCTTTCTTTTTGAGAGTTACACAAGAAGATCGCAACCACTCTCATGTCTATACAGCAAATATTAAAGTGAGACTGTAACTTCTGCCTAGCAGCAGCAACGGCAGCCTCTGCTGCCACAAGTGGTAATTATAGGACGCCAGCGCATTTAATTCCATTGATATCTGAAGAGCTAAGGGTGCTGCACTGTTCTAATAGACTACTACACTATTCGAAGGGGAACAGACTTCGACACAAGACTAGCAACAGGTAAGGGTCTCGTCTCGGCAGGGGTGACGATTCAATCAGTCAATTAGTGAGTTACCCATCATGTGAATATGTCCCACTAACATTACAATCCACATCATATTTACACACTGCGGAAAATACAGTCTGATGGATGCTCGTATGTAACTTGGCTCTGTTGATTATGAGCCAAGTTACAAATTGGTGAGGTAACGACCATAAATCATAAAGGGCTGATAAATGAATGAAAGTACTTGGGATACCTTTGGCAATATGTGCTGAATAAACTTGCTAGACTTAGAGGTAGTTAAAGAAAACTAACTAAATAAAACGAACTCTAATGTTAGTTTACTTTGTAGCAGTCACCCTCCTGACATTTGGAAAATTGGATCGCAGCCACAAACGGTAATAACAGAAAAAATGTAATCCCCACATGAAACTGCCACTTCAATGTGACGTTACTGGTCACTAACAGCAGAATCTTTGTTTACACCTTGTTGATTGGGAACACAGATAGGACGGTACTTTCAATCTGGAAAATGATTGTACCCAATCACTTCAGAAAAATAGGCTGTAGCAGCAAAACAGAAGTTAGTGCCGGTATGGTATATTATTTCATTGCTTCAAAATCAAACTTTTTTTTTTTAATGAGAAAGAAAGTACTTTTGTTTTATTTAAAAGTTACATAGCTTTGCTTTAAGCTACAGCCAGGAGCCAGTTACCTTAGCTTAGCACAAAGACTGGAAACAGGGGGACAGCTAGCCTGGTTCTGTCCAAAGGTAACAAAATCCAGCTACCAGCACCTCTAAAGCTTGTTAATTATATCAATTTCTTTGAATCTGTATGACAGCCTGAGTGTAAAATGATATGCTGTGGTTTTACGGGGGTTATGTGGTGGATTTCTTGGCTGGGGGCAATGACTTCTTGGAGTCACTGGTTGTGTGTATTTTGTGTAATTAAATATATCAAAGAATAGCATTGAAATTACTTAACAGTGCCATTAGGCTGACTTGTTTTCACAAGATGCATTTAAGTCCTGCTGTGATGTCAGACAGGTGCTGGGTCACATGAAACCATAATGCAGCCAACAAACCAACAGCTTCATTAAAGTGTCACTGGATGAAAAACATCCTGCAGGTAACGTCAATAAAATAACAACAGAGAACAGGCTACTTTTCTGAAACCAGGCATATATTTAATAACAGATTTAATAAGAAATTATATTCACTCATAAAATATGTCATGGTGGCTCAGCTGCTTCATAGTGCTCGATTCCCAGCTTGTGTGGAGTTTGCATGGGTTTCCTCATGCTCCGTTTCCCTCCCACACTCAGGAAACGTTGTTAGGTAAGAATCTGTATGTGAATATGACGTGAGAGAGCGTTTGACTATCTGTGATGGCCCTGTGACTGACTGACTGGTGATCTTTTCAGAGTCCCTGGTGACTGTGAAAAGGATATAGTGGGAAGAGACTATAAATGAATTCTTGACTTTCTCACGCAGTTCTGTGGAAATGTGATTGTGCAAGTGTTTCTGAGGCTGCAGTTAGTGTGAATCACTGAGAGTTAGTGCTGCAAAAAACTGATTTCCATCATCTGCTCTGTCAGGATACAACAAGTAATTTCCAACGCAGGGGAATATGGTGGCAGAAGCACAGAAGCACTTGAAAAAGAGAGCATACAGTAGTAAACACACATTTCACAGAGCTAATACAAGCATAAACTGTACCCTTATTGTACAGTAAATGAAAACTGACAGCGATAACTTTGCCAGCCTAAAGACAAAAAGAGATTTGGAGTTTGGAGGCCTCGTTGTCCCCTCTTGAGTTTCCACAACAATAACATGCATTCACACTGAGCAATGCATAATTTGAAAAGCAGAGAAGTTGAAGGAAAAACAATTTGTGTAAACAGGTGAAGGAAAAAAAACAACAAAATAAATAAAACCTGAAGAGGAGAGATTGATAGGTGACAGGATGCTCCTCTACTCCTCTGGGTCTCTCTCTCTGGCACTCAGAGTGTGATGCCCTGAAGCAATGCCCACGGATACACTCTCCTTTCCCCCCATCCTCTTTGCCTTTATTTAACAAAAAAGCACACCATCTCCGTTACTCGTATGAACTTTGAGCTCTCTCTTTGCTTTTAAAAACTTTTCTTACCTGCACAAATACATCCTATGCATCTACACCTATCAAAACTGTGCATCACAACAAAACTCTCTTTTAATTTCCTTACAATGATTCCACAGACCCTCAGAGTTTCCCAGAGCTTATATAAATGCTGAAATATTCATATACATACATATTTTTTCCCTTCATTCTTTTCCCATTTTCAAATAGAACATTTTTCTGCACTTTAAGGTTTGCTATATTTATGAGGAGGGCAGGAAGTGTCCCCACGGCAACACAGTGACTCATCCCAGGGTCCTGCCGCAGTGAGGAGACTACACACTCACAGCTGCTGCAACATACACATGCAAACACACACAAATACACAGGGGAGGAAATAAAACATTATGTTGGAGAGAGGAGGCCAGTGTTCTTAGAAAGAGGAACAGTCATCTTTACAGTCAGCAGCACAAAAGAGGTCAAATGTTTTCAAAGTGATTTACCATTAAATCTATCTGAATCCTTTTCAGGGGACTCAAAACCAGAGGAGAGGAAACAACAAGCAGCTAATGGAAATCAGCTCTGGTTAGTATGCCACAAGTAGAAAACACAACTCATCTCAGACTAATGCATTTAGTAACAAGACCAAGAGTCTGTCATGCTGAGGCTGTACTGCACAGTGGTGCTTTGAGCTAAATGCTAACATCCTCATGCTAACATTCTCATAATGACATTGCTAATGTTATGTTTAGCAGCTATAGACAGCCGAAGTGAAATAACAGCAGAGCAGAGAGGAGCGAACGCTGTAGAAGTTTTTAGACAGCAGAGATTACAACTAAAATGTTAGGGAAAAAAGATTTTAGAAAAGAGCAGTGATGAATTTTACCAAGCTATGATGAAGTAAGTACCAGCACTTGTAGTTTTTTTTAATGGGAGTTGTAGTTTTTTCTGTGCTCACAAAGTACTTGTTTAATTTTGTAACTTTTTTAGTGCAACAGAGGCTAGACAGGACGTGACGTAATGACTTTGTCTCTCTATAATGTTTACCATGTTCACCATCTTAGTTTAGCATGCTAACATTTGCTAATTAGCACTAAACACAAAGTGCAGCTGAGGCTGATGGGAATGTCATTAGAGTGGTCATAAACCAAACTACTGGACAAATTAAAATTCTGAGTCACATAAAAAAAAGTCAATATATACACATTGCACAATAATATATGGACCTGAGAGGCATAAAGGAGAGAACATAACTATTTAACACAGTTATAGTCATAATAAAACACGTTTTGAATGTGGCTTTTGAATGCCTGATATGAAGGCAGTGTTTCCAAATTAGGTTTGTCATGCAAATTATTCCATGCCTAGGGTGTGTGGTATGAAAATACAATTTTGCCAAGTTCACAGCATACTTTGAGAACACTAAAGATTACCCATTTAGAGGATCTGGTCTGAAAGCTGCTGGTTGTAAGAAACATGAATGTGTATACCAAATTTCATGGCAATCTATCCAAAGTTGTCGAGACATTTTACTCAAAACCCCAAATAGAGTGTAACCTCATGGCGACGCTGGAAGAAAAGTCAGGGGAATCACTAAAGTTTTAAGTATTCCTCGTTTAGGAACCACAAATATCTGTACAAAATTTCATGGCAATCCATCCAATAGTTGTTGAGATATTTCAGTCTGGACCAAAGCAGCGAACTGACCGACCAACAACCCTAGAGCTTGGCTAAAAAGGCACCAAAAGTGCAGAGAGTTTAGGGAGAACGCAAACAAATGCATCATGCCATCTACATTCTTACAGCAACCGTCTACATCTGTCACTATTACAAACAGATTTACATGAAGGTCGTGCCATCATACGTGAACCAGCCTCAGCCACTGTAGGTATGCAAAAAGGGGCCATTTTCATTCCCTATTTTCATCTCCCTGCTAATCCTCACTCCTCTTTGCACGCAAGCTGCAGAATACCTTTACTGCACTGTAACTGGAATATGGTTTACCATCACTCTCCCCCACTCTGTCCCCCTCCTCTCCTCCCGTTTCCTGCTGAACAGTTTAACACATAATGACCATACAGCCATATACTCACACAAATGACATCTAATGCATTCAGCTCTGATAATGTGCGCTGTGGCATGTTGCATTTCCATACTGCTGCTTAGTACATCATCGTCACAAGAAGCCATTATGGTAATACGACACCTGAGGGAAGAGAGATGGAAAGAGGGAAGAATTTGCCAGTGAGATGGAGGGAGGGGGAAAGATGAGAGGAAGAGGAAGATGCATAAGACAGGAGAAGGGTAAAGGCTTACTAACTGGTGAAAATGGCGTCCTGATGTGAACTGCAGGCTGAAGAAGTAAGTTTGTTTCACTGTGAACACAACACTGACATATCATCACCTTTTAAGTTGATATGAGGAACATGTTGCAAACAGCAAACAGTTGCCTCTTTACACATCCTGCAGATACAAAGCAACAAGCATTAATATGAAGTCATGTTTCTGTCCACCTGATGAATATAAGTCAAATATTCACTCTTATTTCAGCTCTGTTTTTGGTCTCTACCAACTACTGAGGAAATATCTGGCTCTTTAGCTGTTAAATGCTTCGCTATGTTCAACTGCTAATCGCTAACTTAGTTTGTCTGCCATTTGGTGCTGGGTAGTAGAGGTAGTGTACAGTTAATTTATGGAGCTTTTTCCATTGATGAGATGACACTGATGAGAACAGTGAAACTGAACTAAAACCATGAAGCTTAAAAAGCAAAACAGTGAGCTGAAAGAAACGCTCTGTAGAGCTGAGGGAAACCACATACAAGAAGCAAGAATGAACTCTCTAATGCTCATATTCTTTTCAGATCTGATTTATTTTATTATAAGTATGTCTTATACGTTTTGTAACTTTGCAAGATTTTTAATTTCCTTGATGCATCTTGCTAGTTAAATAAAGTTATACAAAGGTAACTTTTCAACTCCGACAGCAAGAACTACAAGTCATACATGCACCAGTGGAGGCAACTTTTAACCTCTGTTGCAATATCACTCTACATGCAAGTAGCTCACTCGTGATCCTTAGCTCTCCATCTTTCTCTCACTCGCTCTTCTGTTCACCATTATCAGTCTCTCACTCTCTTTCCGTTTCTTTCTCTCCATCCCTCCCTCCCTCCCTCTCCCTCTCTCTCAGTCAATAACACACAGTGACAGCTTATGTAACATGCCAAGTTCCAAACTGAACTCAACTCTCCTTGATCTGCAGCCTTTTCCCTCTTCTAAATGACTCACTTCTGTTATAACACTTCAGCCTGTGTGAGAGACACAGCCGAGATGGCGGGAGGAGGGGTGGCAGACAGAGACATGACATGAGAGGAGAGGAAACGCAGGTTTAATTATTCATACCTACTGCAGCAAAAAGAGAGCGAATGAGGGAGAGAGAGACACCGGGAGAGAGACAGAAAGAGAGAGATTGACCCAAATGGGGAGGTATTCCTCCCCATTTGGGGACCCGGGGCCACCCCGGGGCCACGGGTGTGATGGAACTCCACCATTAGCTGCCAGAAGACCTCAGAGAGGAACGTAGAGGGAGGAGAGATATTCATGAATTCTATAAAAACTAGCCCATTACTTTTATTCTGCTTCCTTAACGCACTTTTGCTGTTATCTATGTTGAATTCGCTTTTTACTTTCCCTCGAGTCTACTACACCCCATGAACATGAATTCTGCGGAGATTGGAAGTTTTATTCGTAATGCTCACTCGGGACCATATCCTCCAAGGTGTGTGTGTGTGTGTGTGTGAGAGAAATGTGTGCGTGCAGTGCACTTACGAACAGGGGTGAACGTGAACCAGAGGACCCAGATCCTGTCATCCCACTCTGGAGATGCTTCATCCCAGAGATGGCGCACCGCTGTAGGGGTGAGTGCTGAGAGAGCGCGGGGTCTCACCGTTCAACGCTGGTGCTCCCCTGAGACCAGCTCCCTTTCATCTCCCCGTCTCCTCAGGGTGCCCAACAACAAACCACCGATGGAGGAAGAGGGGAAAAGAAACATAGAAGAGGAAAAAGAGGGATGTTTTGGCCAGGGGGAGACGACAGCAAAGCTTGTGCATTGCCAGCTAGGGGTCAACCTGTTCTGTTTGTCTTAGTTTGGCTGGTGTGTTCGAGAAACGGGTGTCAACATAACTCTCTTACCAGAGGTTATGGATGTGAAACAGAGGTTATATTTGCATGTCAAAACACAATTGTCTTTATCTCTGATCCTTTCCCTGCAAGCAACAGCATCTGCCTGGGCAAGGATGTTGAAACTGTCTTCTTAATATCTCAGAAGAAGAAGAATGTGGGCCTGTGTTATAGTAGCCCAGCTGATTAGCGCTGATGTGTCTGTTGATGGTGGGAGTGAGGGGGGATGGAAATGGGAGGAAAAAGGAGGGAGTTTTACAGAGATGAGTTGTGGCAGGTGTTGGACAATGATGGGAACAAAAGAGAGATTTGAACACTGCACTTCAAAAAACCCTTTCCCCTTTCTATTCTGTGTGAGCCCTGCCTCATCCACCGCTCACTCTTTCTTCCTTTCCCTCCTTCCTCTCTTAATTGCTGCTCGCCGAATCCCTTGTTCTTTCTTCTCATCCCCCTTGTGTTCTCCTCGTCTCCCTCCTCAGCTCCCTATGTCCCTATGTCTGTCTCCTTTCTTGCGTTTTAGTGGCGTCCTCTTGAAATCTCTTTCCCCCCCCCCCTCGCCTCCTCTGTTCTAACTCTCTGCTTCGTCTCTCATCTCATCTTCATCCTTCTCTCCTTGGCTCTGCGTTCCTCTGCGATGAGACACCAGCACGTGGTTTTTGAGGAGGTAGAGAGTCGTCACGGACGCAGTGACTAAACATCCGATAAAATCAATGTTTAATTCAGATGACTGCAGGCCATTGACAGAAAAAGTGGAAGCCTTTCATCTATAAAAGGACTGAGAAAAAGAGGGGGATTGAGAGAGATGGAGGAATACGACTGACAGGATTAATGGAATTGTCCTCAGTTGTATCCTTAGCAATGAGAAGGAATCATCAGCCCTCTGTTGCCACCTCTCCATAACCTGCACGTGTGTGTGTAAATTATTTCTCCTTTTACCTGCTGTTCATTCTTCCTCCTGTCTTCCTTTATCCATCTGTATCATTCCTCCCTCACATTATTTTCTTGCACTCCTCATGTCATTCACAACTGTCTTCTCTTTTCTTTCAGACTTTACAGATTTAGATTGTCAGTCTTTATACAATACTGAGCAAATGGAAAGCTAATAATGAATATGAAAATTGACAATAGAGTAAAGCTGCAAAGCTTGTCAAGCTCATGTGTCAAATATGGAACAGCACAAGTAGGGCGAGCCATTTGTTTAAGGTCACAGACATGCACGGATGCTTACACACATGCACACATAATAACACACATAACAACACACATAACATGCTGAAATGCCTGCTGCCTGCATGTGCGTGTGTGTATGGACTAAGTCACGTGTGTGTGAACATCAGCCCTGCTGGCACCGTGTTCAAATGTCAGACCTTTAACCTTTTGAATTTGACCTGAGGTAGTGTCCAGGCCTGTCAGTCGCAGAGTACCACGTGCAGAAGACAAGATATAGACGTAAAAAAATAAAAAATAAAAATAAAATACCAATACTCAATCCTTCTATCTGCTGCAGAACAGATTGAAGTGTCACGCGGAGAGAGGAGAAAATCTGTTCCCGTACAGGTGGTGAACAGAAGGTGAAGGCTGAGGGGAGGATGGGGTGGAGAAGGGGAGGTGAGGAGAGGAGAGGGAGGAGGGCTGTTACTTACATTACATAATGAATGAGGTGAGAAGCCACGTATTTGCTGTGGAGACTTTATTCATTTTATTCTGCTGTACATTGGAGGCCCTGAACCCAGCGCCTTTACGCAAACAAACTTACCTATTCTTGTGGGGACATTGTATTCACTTACATTCATTCTATAGAGGCCTACAATAACCTTGACTTAGTCATAACTCAAACCTTAATCTTAAAGCCAACTATGACTATGGTTAACCTTGTGGAGACTGGATTTTGTCCCCACATGTGAACAGATTTTTCTTTCCACAACATGATAAATATATAACACAAACACACACGTACGTCATGGTAGTTAAAGCTGTGTTGCGTCTTTGTATTTCCTGCTCAGTGTATGCACGCATTATTACTAGGTGAGAGCAGACATGCATGTGTATGTGCATGCTGCTGACATGTACGTGTGTTTCTGTGTGTGTGTGTGTGTGTGTGTGTGTGTGTGTGTGTGTGTGTGTGTGTATATTCATGCACATGCACTTGTGTCAGTACAAGTGATAAGCTAACAGGCAGCTCAAAGAATGACAGGTGACCACACTACAAAGATAGAAATGTCAAACTGAACTGGGTGATTGGGGGGGGAATGTCAGGAGAGGCGGTGGGAAAAGGCAGGAAGCCTGGAGTGGTGAGTGCATCGCCGCAGCCCCTGTCACTTCCTATTAGCACACCCCATACACAAACACACTGACTATGATTGTAATTAATTAATTAGGCTGGTTTGAACCAGCATATATCAGAGTGTGTGTGTGTGTGTGTGTGTGTGTGTGTGTGTGTGTGTGTGGGGGACATGGGCATCATTGTAAAGAATGAGAGCTGACAGAATCGGTGATGGCATGCTGTGGGTTAAACCAATAGGATGCTGCTCCACACACTGTGACACCATTACCCTTCTGTACATTCTGTCACACTTGAACTATGGATGACTGACTGGCCAGCTCCATACTGAGCATTTACCAAAAAGAGCATTTAGGTGGGTTAGTGGGGCTTTGGTTGCAAACTCAGTCCTTTTAAAAAATTAAAAAATAACAATCTCCCAAGTACAATTCCCTTTTTACCACTTGTTGCTTCAGGTACTGATAAGACATGAAATACGATCCAGGAAGTCCAGTTTGAGTAACAGATCCTTGAGTTTGAAGGCTTATCAGACACCAAAACATAGAGATAGAATTTTACTCTAGAGATAGAAAGGTATCACTGCAGCAAACATTTTATCTTCCAACAATCACAAGGTAAACAGTAGAAATACAGTGTTCACGTTACAAAGTAATCTACTAGGAATGTGCTCTTGTATGTATTTGATTGGCCAAAGTGGCGATTATGTCATATTGTCCGGTTCATCTTTTTTGCCGCATTCAAATGATGGTTTCGCCTCTCATTTACCCTTTCACACAACGATAGCAGTGAGCTACCGTGCAACACCAAGGTGCTAGTTTGACTTCTGAAAGACACTTCAACATGTGGACAAGACTGGAGGAGCTGGGGATCGAAAAATCAACCCTGAGATTAGTGGACGACCCACTCTATCTGCTGAGCCGCAGCCACCGGATGAAGCTGCTTTTTTTTTTCCGCCCCACACGGTGCTGTTGTTTGTCTGAACAAAGCCTTAACTGCGCAAATATATAAAGACTCAAAAGACTTGTCCAGGATGTTGGACCAATACCACTTGAACCATAACTTCCTGAACAGATTCAAGCAACTCTGTCTGCAATAATACATGTCCTTGAGTAAGACACTGAATAGCAGATCTAGAGAGCCACAAGCAACACCTCTGCTTCCAAACTGACCCTGTGCACACATTAAAGCTGCAAAAAAGCACATACCACTTATTGAAGAAACTTTTTACTCAGTTCTTACAGTTATCTACATTTGTAATTAAGGTTCAGGAACCTCTTGGTGGTTATGCGTATCCATACATTTGTTGTTTTCTTTGTGGTGGCTGGAGAACTGCCTTTGTTTCACTACTGCGTTGTAGTTTTTCTACCATAGGAGACATTGAAAATAATTGTCAAGGGACTGCATTGTTTTTGAGCTCTGCAGGCCTGGACAGACCCCCAAAATGAGATAGGGATTACATGCTAAAGGTTTTTAGCACCCCACTGTACAGCAATTTTAATTTATATTTACAGCTGAATCTCTCTATGTAGGAAGTCTCACAGTGAATGCTCAAACTAAAGTCCTAACAATACCAACTAATACAACAATCAGGCGCAAACAAAGGTGACATGTCTGTTTTCAAGAGCTGGCGGAAACAATATGAGATCACGGATGAGTGTGTCGCTCTGTAACAAAACAAAACCTCTGTGTCAGATCCAGGTCTGCCCAGAAACCTGTGGGTGGTGCTTCACGAGTGAGGCCCACTAATCTGAGAGCGGGCTCTGACCCAGATCTCACTGAGTGGGAACCACCCTGACCATCTGTGGGTCTCCACACCCTCTTGGCACCTCACACTGCATGCACGCACACACACACATTAACTGTAACACAAGAGACATGGTTAAAGAAAGAGACAAGGAGGAAGAAGGTAGAGCAATGTAAGGAAAAGAAGGGAATACAGAAATGTGAGCATGTGAGAGAGGAAGAAAAAGAGTAAGGGATTAAAAAAGAAATGTCTGTGTGTGTGTTTCTCTGGTCAGTTTAACAGAAGGTCATTATTATATATGCACCTGCTTAAAAACATAGATGGCACAAACTGGCTTTCAATACCATTTTCTGGCTCTTTTTCTTCCTCTGGCAGAGAGCTGTTGGTCTGGAAGGCGGCATCGCAGGGCAGGCGGGCGGCTCGGTCGAGTCGACCTTCTGCGGTAACTGGGTGGGAGGGCAGGAGGACACCCCGCGCCCCAGCCCAGGCCTGCCGAGAGGCCATCTGGACGGGGGAAACACATGCCGAGTACCTGGCCAGACCTGGAGCTCAACTCTGACTCACACAATCACACATGCACGCACTTATACACTAACACATGTATATACACAAGCAGCACATGTAGCGTGATTAGCAATAGACACAAACGCTCATGCATACACACATACTTGACAACTGATATGTGTTGCTGCAGAACATTTACAGCAGTCAAACAGGGATGTATATCTGTGGGTGCGCATATGACACACAAAATGATCTTTGTACATTATATGAATAATCAAGACTACATCAGTACACTATATCCAACCTGAAACTCCCACTCAAACCCACACATGCCTTCCACACAGCACTCGTCTGTCTATGGTGATGTTAACGTTAAGCCCCTCTGATTCTGCCTGTCGATGAGTGTTTTACATTTGGTTAAAACAGATTCTGCCTGTGCTGCTTTGGAGAGTGCTACATTTGGTTAAAAGCCATTATTATGGTAATGTGAGGGTGCTTGAGATAATGGCAAGATGAGAGCAGCTCGACTGCCTCTGACATAACAACCCTACTCTATCCATCTCTTCAGCTTCTTCTCTCTTGCACTCTCTATACTGTATTTTGCCCACCCCCCTCCACCCCCCTTCTCTATACCTTGCAGTTTCTCTCCCTGACTCACCTATCTTGCTGATCGCAAAACTATTGTGAGTTTTTTTTTCACAACATACCTGCTCACAGCATAGCTATTTTGTCATTTAAATCAAACATTATTGTACGAGAGCTTTTGCTGTGGCCACATTTCAACAGTGTTTAAGAGATTGCCTTTCATCTCTTACCATATATTGGCGGTATTGCTGAAAATGATATGGTATCTGGCTTCAATGTGTTGCTGTTAAGCCTGAGTGCTACCTGTGACATGAGGAGCTAACAGAGTTTTTCCCCAGGGAGAGGGTGGATGGCAGAATCACTGCCGGCAGCATAGGATCCGCTCTGAGAAGGGGAAGGGACCATATAAGTCACTGGCAACACATTTTTCAGGTCACTAGCATAGAAAAACTGGGAGGCGGTGGTGATGACGACAGATAGAAAGAGGGACAGGAAGAAATGGAGTAAGAAAGTCAAAGAGAATGAGGGAGAGAAGAGCAGAAAGAGAAAAGAGTGGAGATTGAGAGCAATGTAATGCCATGCACATCGAATTTCACTTAATATGATTTTGTGTTCTGTGTCTATTCAAGTCAGCCCTGATTTGGTTGTGTGTTATAATCGCATCAGAGCAGGGATTTGCTCTGGCTTTTTCACTGCTGTTGTGTTGTTTTTTCCCTCTTACTGGAGTTGGCATCAGCCTTCATGACACAAATCCCCTCTGATAAATTAAAAATGATTGATTCAGAGTCGAATATGGAAACTGCACCGCAGGGAGAGAGCGAGTGTCCCCACTTGTGTCCGCACACAAGTGCACGCTTTAAATGCATGCATGTGCACTTGTGCTGCACTGCAACGTGGAGTGCACATCCTCAGTTCATGCAGGCGTGTAAGTACTGTCACTGGAGTGAACGCATGTGTACAGTATGTATGTACATTTGTGGGTTCTGCAAGACAGGAAGGGTGGGCTTATTACATTGGATTACTGACACTTTTAAAGAATGTGAGAAGATGGCAGATATCCGATGTGTGAACCTCAAAGCCATTAGCGTGCATGTAATGCTCTAAGCTTGCCAACATCAACTAAAAGCGTGAAATTCTGGACCAAAAAGTGCGAAAATCCACCAAGAACACGGAGTGAGCTGTGAATACCTACATTAGCGCTATTACATACATTTATCCACCAACACACAATATGTAGGCTTAATTAAGTGTGCATATATAAAATCTGCTTTGTCTTACATTCACTTACTCCTCCTAAAACAGATACACACTCTTTCCGACACACACACCCTCGTTGTGGGCTCTGGCTCTCCCAATTAAGCGGAGGAGTGTTGTGGAGCATCGGTGTCGGGGGATTCTGCTTTCTTCTCCTCTGTCAGGTCCCATCACAAAGGCTCCTCATTAGTGTCAACCTCAGCTGTGCCACCACTTTCTCCTTCCCTCTTCCTCTCTCCCTCTCCCCCATCTCTTTTGACTTTTCCCTCTTTCTCTCTCCACATCTCCATCTCACTGTCTTCCCGCTATTTGACTTATTCACATTGCATTTATTGCTGAAAACCTTCCCCGAAAGCCGCTGCTGATCACCCTGTCGTCACTCCTGTTGCGTCCGCCTCTCACTCTCATTCTAGTGAATCTCATCCCTCATACAGGCAGCGGAGCTGCCGGCAGCATTGCACTCACACGGTGAGAGCGGTTTGTCACATCAGCGACATTGACAACAAACAGGTGTGTTTTTACAGTACTTTAATGAGCGAAGAGACATTTCAACAAAAAGAATCGGTTGCAAAGTTAGTCAGATCATTAGACCAGTAGAAAGGACGGAAGGAAAGTTGATTTGTGACTCGACATGCAGTATCATAGAGACATATAATGATGTTAATGATCAACGTGCTATACACGGCAGCGGCAACATGTAAACAAGGCAACAGGGGAGTTGCTGCGGAAGCGCGGAGTTCAGAGATCACTAGATGCATACAGAGGACGAGATGTGGAGGAAAGGCAGCGCGATAAAACAGATGATTGTTGTTTGTTTGTTGTTGCCGTTTTTTCCCCTGAGCAACAGTTCCATCTACCCCTTTACCACCCACTGTTACCCCTTTCTTCATTCCCTTACACCCTTTTTCCTCCCTGTAGTCCGTCTCTGTCTTTATCTCCCTTTGTGTGTATGTGTGTGTGTGTGTGTGTCATTTCATTCTGTAATTAAGAAATTGAGCTTTGATTTGAAGGAAGGGTTATGGGTGCCATATTGGGATGCAGCGTAAGATCCTCCTCTCACCGAGTTCCACTCCCCAAGTCCCAGTCTGAACCTCCCCACACACTCCTCTCTCTCTCTCTCTCTTTCTCTCTCTATTGCTTGCTCGCTCTCACTCTCTTTTTCTGCACAATTTGGTATCAAAGACATGATAATTAGGCTGAGCAGAAGTTCATCTGGCTTCTATTATTTCTCTTTAATTAATAGTGTATAATAATGAGAGTTACTCCAATGCACTTTGTGAGTCATTCAGAGTGTGTGTGTGAGTGAGTGAGTGAGTGAGTGAGTGAGTGAGAGAGAGAACTCGTGCCTGTGCGCTTCTGCATGAATATCTTTTAGAGCACACTCAACTTTAAACCCTGAGATACCGCACAGATAAAAGGCACCAAGTGTCAAAAGCTCGCAAACTTTTCTCTCCTCTCTCCTTGCCTTCTACCTCTCCTCTCCTCCATCCTCTCTCCTCTCTCCCCCTGTGCAGCATGCCTCTCTTCACAACATTTGTGGAGACCTAATGAGGACATTTCTGTCACGCTCCTCAATCACACGCACAGCTGCCAGCCCCAGCCAGCTATAAGTCCCAGGTATCTGAGACTTCACTCCCCCAGATAAAAAACAACAAATAAATAAATAAACAAATAAAAGCACATTTAATGCAGCGCAATGATGTGAAGAAGAAGAAGAGGAAGGGGGAGTATAAGAGGGAAGACTTAAAAGCAGACATAGTGGGAACAGAGCAGGGCTGAATTCACTAATCTCCGAGGAGGCATAAAGTGAACATGCCAACCACCTTCGGCTCCAAGGAAAAATTCCATTGGTTTGGTGTTAAACAGGATTTAAGTTGGGGTGACAGCTCTTCTGTCTGTATGTGTGTGCATGTGTGCGCATGTGTGCTTGAACGTAAGTGCGCGTCTGTGTGTTTTTGTGTGCCTAAGCACATTCAACTGATACGCAGCAATGGGCATCCTTCCAACTAGCCCCGGATGCTTTGCTCTGCGCTCGTCGTGACTTATCTCTCAGAAACAAAGATGGATGTGTCAGTGCGCTTATTAAAACATGCTTTTAGCCCTGGCCGCCACTCTTCAGGAGGAAATCGCTTTCTGGCGGAGATTGACAGAACAGAAAAGAGAAAACAACATCCTCATTTAGGCCCAACATCTCGGACATGATTGCTTGCTTTAAGCTGGGTGTTCCTATTGAGGTTTTTTAATTGTTGTTTGCTTCTTTTGCTCATAGCTCCATATTCACCAGCCGGGCGACCATGGCTGGAATCTTTAATTACCTTCAATACTTGTCCCCTTATTTCAAACAATTGCGTGATTAAATGGGTGCTGTGCAGAATGTATATGCTTTTTCCTTCCTGCCTCCTCAAAAACACCACAGTTAAGTCAACAATTTTTTGTTGGTTGGTTAGTTTGTTAAACTGTCGAGCTTTTATTTTTAAAGCCACAGTGCACAAACCCACAAAGGCTCCACTTGTACGGTGGCAGAGTGGCAGCCTGGTTTTTGAATGCAGCCCGCTAAGATTCAAACCAGCTTCGCCTCTATCACATTATCGCACAGACATGATGGTGTCAGCTTACAGAGGAAATGAAAAGATTGTTGTTGACAAATCAACGCTGACAACAGTAGCTGAAGAGATCCCTCCAGCTTCACACAGGATTAGCTGTGTGCCATCTTAAAGACAAACACAGTGGCCCATGTGTTGCTATTTCCATCAGAGATGAAAACAAAGGCGGGGTGGGGGTGGGGGGGTTGGAGGCTTGTGTTAAGTCTTGGCGAGATGATGGGCTTTCTTCAATTGGTATTAGCAGATTAGACATGTTTTATGAGCCAATCACTCCGGATGATATGCTGGTGTGTGGAAACGCAGAAATACAGCAAAAAACAAGGGAGGGGAGGGGTGTTCACTTTTAAATTTATAATTAAAGATGGAAGACAATATGAAATGAGAATTTCTTGGCATCCGTTATGATGCAGATTTACAATAATGTATCATCTCCAGCTCCATCTTCTGCAGGGCCTTTGAAGAGACTGTCATCTGAATTGAAGTTTGCTGTACGCTTGATCTTAAACGGATACTTTATTCATGAACCGCATGGCTAAACTGCCATTTGCACACATATAGCCGTCAGTCCTTACGTTCACATGCATCTACTGTGCTCGACAAAAAAAAAAAAGAGGAAAAAAACCCAGAATCTTTTATTTGACCAAAGTGTATTCTCCTCTGTGAAATGGCAGTTGCCCGCTAGCTACGATAAAGCCACACTTCCAGTCATGCAACAGTAATTCTTTGCTTTCTTACTCCCCGTTTCCGCCTTCCCTTCTGATGTCTTGCCAGAGTAATCGAGGTAATCTCTGGGAGGAGAAGAGAGGAAAGGAGAGGAGATGAGGAGTGTGGAGAAGTAGACAGAGAGGGCCTGCCAGCACATCAGAGCAGAGCTTAAATAAGTGCAGCTAAAACTCTTGGGATTCACCTCTCTCTCACGCCACCGACAACCATGGGTGAATTAAATGTAAAGCTGGAAGTCCTGCAAACAACCGTCACTGTGATCATTAACCAATGTCACAAACATACAAGACACCTGATGTGCAAAATTCGACCTTTTCTATCTTCAGTTGTCCCACCATTCCAGTTGGAACAAGCTTATATTCTCCCACGATTCTCTCCATTAATTGATTCCAGATTGATGGAAATCCTGTTAACCACAGTTGGTAAAGAATCCGTCAACCAAGAAATCACTGATGGCTTTCAACACTGAATGCTTCCCAGACCATGTTTAGAATAAAGTATCATTTGAAGCTGCAAGCCATGAAGATGTACACTGAATATGTAAATCCAAATGATTAAATATATATTAAAGAGGTAATACACACTTAAGTGTTTTTGAGCTGTAAACTAAATTATATGACTGTACTGTGATGAAACACATCAATGCTGGTGTTAATACTGACATTTCATACCAAATTTATAAAAATCGGCATTTCATGGGTTTAAAACAGCTCAACACGCGATCTACTGTTTTAAATCAGCCCTGAACCTGCGAGGCCAATGCTGAGATAGTGTCAACCAGTTGGGGCGTGTCTACGTCATGAAATTGATATAAAAAAAGACTCTAGTCAGTGTCACACTATGTAGCCACGAGGCCACGCCTCCTACAGTTGTTGATCCCTCACTCGTTGCATTTTTTAAAAATGGGGGTGGGTTCTAGCTGAATTGGAGGGTGTAGTTACACTTTTAAAAAAATTGGTCAACAATTTCTGGACAATGCAGACTATATGATTTTCCTTTCACAGTAATATAATCTTTCTTGAGGAATCCTTACTGTCAGAAATCATGATTGACAGTAAGCTCCAGTAAAACACTGAAAGGACCACAGAAAAACATCTTTTCATTTCAGTAACTAATTTCTTTTGCCCTACTTTAAATGCTGACATTGAATGTTAACTCTAAAATAGACAGATTTTTATTTTCTCATTTAAGTTTTTATTTAAATTTTTGGATTTGTCAAACGTCATATGGAACAAAAAAAAAAAAAACACACACACATACATACGATATTGTATACTGTATCCCATATATCCTCAACTATGAAGGATGTTAAAATAAAATACATGTTATAGGCATATCTTTTATATAGTTCAAAAAATGATCCCAGACCTGGTAAAATGTTCCTTTGTTATCATTTAACCTAGCTATTGTGACAGATTTTTGAAAATGTTGCCCATCAACCACAACATTTTCAAATACCCGTTGCCTCTCTTTGGCTAACGGCTTCTGAGAGACACCCCTTCACCCCAGTGCTGATGCACAATATATACCTGTAAATGTAGAGCTGTAGCTTCTGGATGACTGAGCAGACTGGTCCTGACAAAAAAAAAAAATGATGATGATCTGAAACAGAAGCTGCACATGGGGGAAACAGTGCCGAGACACTTCCAAAGCTGACTGACCTGGTCAAAGGCTTTGCCCACTAGGGGGTGCTTGTCTGGATGCAAGATTGACAGTAACATGATGGTTTAATATCTATACTGCCTGAGTTGTTCAGTGAAGACAATTTGCTTGTGCCGTCAGGTCTGACAAGCCTTGGCAGAAATCTGTAGAAACAGGACCACAGACACACACTCTCTGTCTCACACACACACACACACACACACACACACCCTTCTTTTGTTGTATTCACTCTATATTCCCCATTACTAGCCTTAACCGCTGCAGTAGCCTAACCTAAACCATCCAATTCTAAACTTAACACTAAACCTAAACACTTCTTTGAATAGTTAACCGAAATGTTCTCACTCTCTATCAAAGACAGAGGTACAAGAAAGCACACACGGCTCCATCAGGTTACCGCCGGTATCAGCTCATAGTCAGCCTTTAATGTGGCTCTGAGTTTATGAGAGGTCGAGCTGTGGTGGGTGCAGTCTGCTGCCCATGTTAGAAACGCCTCTGTCTGCTTCCTGCCATGTCCAGGGGGGACAGCCTCTACAAGCCAGTGCTGGCCTGTCCCGTGCACTCATGTGCCACCCTGCCTAGTCGTGTGGACATCTGCCATTCTGACTGGTGTCAGCGCCCGTTGCCTCTCTTTGGCTAATGGCTTCTGACACCCCTTCACCCCAGGGCGCTACGCTGCGCTGAGTGGTGGGCATCTCGTTTGTGTTGCACATCTACAAACCAGCAGACACATTGACCTATTCTTTTGGCTTTAGCATCAATGTCAGACTGCAGCCCGACGCTTGTTCACTCCAAACACCTCCAGATAGACCCGGATGCCAGATAACCCCTTCACTGGGAAACATCAAAGAGACAAATAAGCATGCCGGCGAACACGTCTAACAGGGGAGCGGTGGAGTTAACCCTTTCAGCGGAGCACCTCTGGGACAACTTCAAACACTTAACGATGCCAGGGGCAGGAACAGCTAGTGAATACCACAGCAACTGCCTACAGCGGTTGCTATAGAGACAGCTCAGGATCCCAAGAAATTCGAAGCATGCAACTCAGGCCTGATCCTAGCTGGTGCAGTTCTGGCTCTCGAGTACCAAATATAAACTTTCGTAGAAGTGCTATCAGCACAAGTTTCTTCTAAACTTTGAGGCAGTGGAAAATATTGTGGGATGCATATGCACATCAGCACATCAGGCTCCTACAGGCCTGTATTAAATGACTCTACTGTTGACCAACAACAGTATGTATCCTCTGTGTGCTATATATCCTAGACATATTGTTATATAAGTGTTAGCTTGGGGGCAGCTCTCTCTCCCGTCTGTCTGCCCGTCCTGCTTTCATGCTCACCCTAAGCGCACATTTTGTATCAAACGACATAGCGTGCTTCTATTTCTGTGCACGCTGCTATGAAGACATGGTTTTAATGCTCCTGTGCTCTGAAGCTATTCCTCAGTGTAAACACACAGAAAGATGAGGAAAATATGATACAGTTGCACTGTTCGTCCTGCGCTGCTCATGTCAATGTGACACAGTCAAGAGACTGAAAAGAGAATTGGGTCATTGAATATTCCCACTGGTTTCAAGACGATCAAGCCCTGGCCTGTAGCTTCTATATTAGATCATTGTATACACATTATAAGAGAAAAGGGGCCAAGGTGTATTTGTACGAGTCCCTGGTATGGCAAGTTATGATTACCTATGGTGGGATAATTCTCAGCTTCATAAAGATGGTGGGTGCAGAGCAACGTCCAGAGGCATGTGAGTATGTGTACATGCGCTTTTTGTGAGCGTGTAAGCCCACATGTATGCATCGGTGTGTGTGTGTGTGTGTGTGTGTGTGTGTGTGTGTGTGTGTGTGTGTGTGAGAGAGAGAGCGAGAGAGAGAGAGAGACCTAGGAGGGTTACGTCGCACCAAAAGATCCATTTAGAGGTAATATAGTCTTTCTTTCTAAAGGTGAGAAGGAGGTTGGGAGGTAAAGGAGTACGAGAAGAGAGATGAGAGAAGGTGTGGACTTAAAAGCCTCTGGGCCTTTAAGACATTACTGCCTTATTGCTTTGAGACTATCCAATCTGACATCAGCTGTGTAGCACTAAGAACAGCTGACCACACACACACACACCCACACACACACACACACACACACACACACACACACACCCTGCAATAAAGATAGCAGCACAAAAGTGAAAACAGACATAAAGCAATGACGCACAAAGTGATGGCCAAAGGAAACAAAGCAAAGAGAAAGAAAAATGAGAATAGCTGATAACAGAAGAAAAGTCAGTGACATTACAATGCATACCGAAGTAAACTAAACTGTGAATTGTGGCTGTTAGTGTGTGGTGGGATCAAAATGAAAAAGAAGAGAAGAAGGAAAAAGTAAATAGAAAAGAAAGCGACAGGTAAAGGAGACCCGTTGGTTCAGGCAGGTGGGTGGAGAAAAGGTCTTTCCTCGGTCAACTGCAGAGTTCAGAAACCTCCATTCAAAACCAGAGGGAGGGGGCCAGCGTGGGAGAGAGACTAAGAAAAACCTACCAACAGAGCAGAGGGACCGCAACAAGCAGGGACTGATGTCACAAAAAAGTGGAATATTGTGGAAGATGGAAAAGAAAAAAATAGAAGAAAGTACAACAGGCACAGGAAGGGGGAGAGGTAGTCCCGTCCATCGCCCCCTCAGCCCAGCGACAGTGTCATGAGGAGAGAGGAGAGCCTGGCTGCTGGTAGCCACCCACAGAGCAACAGTAACCAGGGGAGCCCTGTTTCTGCCTGCCTGCCTGCCTGCCTGCCTCCCACTCTACATCCAATAACAGCCCGTACCTTTCCTCCCACCACACTGCTACTTACAGGCTCTACTTATTACCTCACCCACACACACACACACACACACACACACACACACACACACACACACACACACACACCACTCTGTATCACTCCACACATAGGCAGACGGCTGATTAGTCAATAATGGTGGGAATTAATTCAGAAACAAATGGTGTGAACATTGTCATATGACATGGAGGTGTACTGCTCCTCCATGGGGTTTCCTCTGGCATTTCGCAAAGTGGGTGTCACGTTGAAATGCTGATTCTTGTCTCGTGTTTTTGCGATTACAGATGTAGGTAGGATGATGATGCAGTTCTGTTAGTTTCAGCACACTGGACAGCTCCACAGCAGAACAGCATCTTTTAAAGGTGATGTTCTTTTGGTAGAAGAGTTTTTGACATCTGTTTTGTGAGTTTTAACTTAGTGTGAGTTGTTAGTTTTCTGGTATGAGTGTCTATTCCCTTATAAAGAGAACACGCAATAAATTCCTGACAGCTCAGAGAGATTCATGTAATCCAATTTACAGAATAAGAGTTAGAAAATGCGATGCAGTCTAAACTGCATCTCAAGCAATGTTAAAATATCTAATGAAGCAGGACTCAAAGTTGTTTCTTTGTTTCGAAGCACTCGGTAAGCTGTAGCATTTCTGAATAATGTTTCTTGGCAGGCACGTAAAACTATGCAGTCAGTGAAAATTTTACATGTTGCTAATGAGTCATTTCTCAACTAATTTTGTCCTTCACAAAGTACTTTGCTCTAAAAGACAAGTGAACTTTTATTTAAACAAGACTAGTCTACAGACATGCTAGCAGCTCTGTGAGGCTGTACTTGGGTTCTGCGGGTATAGCAGGTATAATGTTTACCATGTTCACCATCTTAGGTTAGCATGCCAACATTTGCTAATTACCACAAAACACAAAGTACAGGTCAGGCTGATGGGAATTTCATTCGTTTTGCAGGCATTTGTACTTTTGGACAAAGTGAAATTTGTGCTAGATGAAAAGTTCACCAAAGTTACAATTCTAAATGAGGATGACCCCCTCAAAAATGGCACATCTCAAGAGCCTTATCCCCAAATACTTTTTGTTTTTAATTAAAGTCTGTAGCAAGTTTCATGGCAATCCATTGAAATGTTGATGAGATATTTCAACCAAAAAAGTCAACCTCATGGTGGCGCTAGAGGAAAAGACAGGGGATCACCAAAGCTCACCAGCTGTGTCCTCTGGGGGCCATGAATGAATGTAGACAATTTCATGGCAACCCATTCTATGGTTGTTGATATATTTCAGTCTCAGCCAAAGTGGTGGACTAACTGACTGACTAACATCCATCCATAGAGCTATGCCACTAGTGTGGATAAAAATAATAATAAAAAAAAGTGATTGTGAAGTGATTGTAAAAAAAAAAAAAAAAAAATTAAATTCAACAATAATGGTAGTTTGATAGATGCAAAACTGGCTGCTATATTTAATCCAAAAGCAATTATACAGTTATGTTGTGCAAATGTGTATATTAAAAACAGCTGGTTTAAAACTGTGTGTCTCAAGGTCCTCATCGCTGCTACCTGCAAAGCATCTCATACACTTCTTGTTTCTTGTTGAACATATCAGCATAGAGAAGGAAGCAAATGGATTGTGATTTTACTGAGTGGGTAAAAACATTAATTTGGCCTTGCTGCTTACAACTGTAAGTGTCTCAGGCCTGCGTCAGATTTAAATAGCCGCACTCACAGTAGAAATACAGGGATGTAAATGTGGTTTGTATACACGAATGTCTTTGTTCATGGCTCCTCAGGTATTGACACCTCACTAGAAACTCCATGTTCACACACACACACACACACACACACACACACACGTCAGCTCTCTCCGATAATACTTCAGCACAGGGAGAAGACAGAACTCAAGTCTCCTCTGTGCCCTTGTTTGTAGAATAGAGTACAGTGGTGACAGGAAGTGAGAGTAAAAACATAAAACTGATATAGATTTTAAGAAAGGGCAGAGAGAAAAAGAAAGACTGAGAGCGAGTGAGAAATCCAGAGGCCGATACGTCTGCATAGGGTGAACATAACCCCAGAAAGCGTGCACGCACACACACACCCACACACACAGAAATAGAGAGGGAGACACAGTGATGCACAGAGAGGTATCCAGAAACAGTGAGTGGGTGGAGGTTAGCCCTTGGGCTTTCCCCAGAAACCAGCAGCCTCATTACAAAAGCAAACACACACACACACACACACACACACACACACACACACACACAGACACACAGATGTACAAAGGGCTTCCCCCACGCTGTAACAGCTGTGAGGCCTGCGATCACAGTGAGATACCAGAGCAAACAACAACACCTATAGTTGGCAGATAGCAGGTAAAACATAAAACAATGTATTATTCACTGGCCCGAATGCTCTGCTCTAAATACAATGTGTTTTAATGAATATACTGATGCTGTACACGTGTACTGTAAACTAATAATTTTGGTAAACAGCCTGTAATATTGCTGCTTAAAGGCCTTGCTGACTTGCAAGGTTCAGACTTTTCAGGAGTTTCTGTTGTTCGTGTGGCTGCTTTGAACAAATAAGAAGGCAGGATTACATGGAAGGAAAAGCCGTTAATGTCAGATTATTGATGTAATATTTATGAAGCCATATCAAGAGGGTCGCGTTTCATTATTCAAAGCTGGAGTTGTAGTGTGTGTGTGTGCGCGTGTGCGGACTCGGCTCTCGCGAACAGACTGCAGCAGCCGATGTGGGTGGAAAAGGGCTTTCCCGATGCCATGAAACAGTGAAATGCCTGCTACTCTTATCTAAACATGGACTCAAAGCATCTTTACTGTACAGCACACACCTACACACACACGATCGATGCATGTCAGCTGCTCAGGGCAGCTGTTACATAAAGACAAATAATGAAATGCTCCGCCTTAAATAATGCAGACTGGAATACTTGGAGCACAGAGTGATCACCCACACACACACAAACACACACAGATGAACATGTGCAAACACCAAACACACAGGAGTTCAAACACTGTGCACTTGGGTAAATTCACAGTCACAAAAGTATACACACACACACACACACACACACACACACAAGATAGCACAAGATAAAACAAAAAAGTAACTCACATCACCTACAAGAGAGTCATATTAAGCTGGCCATCAAATACTATTCATCACCCTAAAGAGAGCGAAACAGCCAACAGAAAGACAAACAGGCTAAAAACTGCTGGTGCATCAATCACAAAAACCTTGAAAATGATTTAATGTGCAACAATATCAAAAATGAAAAAAACATCATCCTATATCAATGATCATAGCTAGGATCTTATCTACTATTAAAAGGCAGACCGTTATGAGAAAAATAATTACTACAACCTTTAAGACTTGCACCAGAATTTAATTAACACCTCTGTGACACAGTCAACAAAAGCTACATGTCGGTAGCTTCACAAAGCCTTTAATCACAACACAGTGCAGCAGCACAGACACCTGGAGTCCTGAGCTGAAGAGAGCTTTTCCTACATCTGGATGAGTTGACATGGAGACAGTGAGATGATGAACAACTCTCTTCTGTTAGTGTTGAAGACGGTGATCTGGGGCTGCCGTCAAATAGGATTCACTTGCTCTGGTGATTACTTTGCATATACTCTGCAGCCACAGTTGCTCTAGACTACGAGTGGTTTCACAAACAGCAGGATGAAAAGAAACACTGTCCACGGTCTCCTCAATGAAATGTGGAATCCTACTTTAAAGTATCTGTAATCAATATTTTAACAATGTATTTTATATTTTAGACTACTCTCCCTTCAGCAAAAAGAAAAAATACATAACCCTCCCCCTTTTATGACCCCCCTTCCCCTCAATAATTTCTCAGCACTTGTCTAATAGCAGGGGTCAATTTTACAGATTTTAGATACAATCTAAAATTATTACCATGTCAGTATGAGTAACATGATGATCAAGTTTATATCAAAGTATATCATTATTTTATAATTACATTATTTTTCATATATTATACATATATCATGTGATACTCACAGTATATCAGCACATGAAGTTGATTTATACTAGCTGGTTCTTAGTTTACTTTCTGCAAAGGTTAAATAAACAAGTTAAAGTAATTTATTTGGATTATTATAATTATTTCTTTTTACATTTTGGTTTGGTTGATGTCTCCTCATATTATTGCTGCCGCTGTTTACATAACTACTAGCTATTTTTACCACCTGCCTGTATGTAACCCTGTTGTCTCAGCTTCGATATGCAGAGCTTCGATATGCAGAGGCCTGGTGGGCAAGTTTAACAAAATAATCTCGTCAAGATAACTGACCCAGGACTACTGAATTGTCACTGACATCTTATCTAAATGTTAGTGTAGATCGATGCATTACATTTTGAATCTTCTCAATCTAAACACGATCCAGTGCTCAATTCTTTTCTGTGCTTCTTGCTCTCCTTGAAGGGCCAAAGCTGTTCTAAAGGTGAGGTTGGCCTTGCTCCTGTCTTGGTATTTGATAGTCATTTGTTATGTGGTTTTGTCAGCTTTCTATGAGTACACACACACACACACACACACACACACACACAGAGAGAGAGAGGCAGGTGTTAATGCTACCATTTGTCTGCCCTGTTCTCTGGACCAGTATGATTCATTTGTTCTGTTGTCTTCCAAATTCTCTCTTCTTCATTATTGATGAATGCAGCAGTACTTTCCTAGTTCGTGGTGCACTGTACATCGAGCTTGGTTTGTGTGTGAGTGTGTCTTACATGCAAATTAAATGTCCCCATAGTAATAACAGCCTTATTAAAGCGCAGATTAGTTGAGTGTTAATTAAATTCTTCTTTATGTTACATTATTATGTATTTATGCTCCAATCAAGCTACAGTATCTCTCGCTTTGTACCCCTCCATAATCATCTGCCACCTCACCATCCTATCATCGTTCCTTCATTTCCCCTCCGTTTCTTAACCTTGTCTGTTTTTCTCTGCCACCTTCAGCCTTTCTTCCCTCTCTCTTCTTGTTTCTCTCATTCCTGTCTGTTCAGCACATTAAAGCTCAGCGGATGCCCTGAGTTCTCGTGACTCACCCCTTCTGTGTGCCTGCGTGTGTTTGTTTATGCGTGTGTGTGTGTGTGTGTGTGTTCGTTCATTGGCATGGGGAAACAAATTGGTTTGTTTTCACTCCTCTGCTCTGCACCCAGAGAGGTCTTCTAGGCAACTGTCAGGACGAGCCCGTGTCACTCATGCACGCCTCAGCAGGATTGCCTCATTCACTGTGTTCAGACTACTACAAGCACGTCCAGAGCATCGGTGTGCCTCTGTGTACTGTAGGCATGTTTTTGTGTGTGGGTCAGTATGTGAGGGAGGGGAGCCATGAAACGTGCATAAAAAACAAGAACCATAGGAAAATCATTGTGCAGAAGCTTTCAGATAAGGAATATGCACTATCAGACTTTAATTCACTCAACTAATCAATGAACAGCCAAATTACACAGCCATAATCTTTAACATATAAGGGATAATAAACTTTATTTATATAACTATTTTAAAACAGAGTTACAAAGTGCTTCATAAAACAGGTGAAGCATGTTCCTGGGGTTTTCTTCCCATTTCTAGTTGTGATCTCTGCTGTTTACAACTACACTGTTCGCTATGAAATAAAACGATATTAGATCATTTTTCAAAAAATTATTATAGTCATTATTTAATCAAGTTATTAGCATAGTTACAAATGTCAATGGAAGTTTGAATGAAGTTTTCTTAATGCTGGAACAGAACCCAGAAGTTCGGGTTTCACTTCGGTTCTCTATATAAAATATTGCATATACAATACCATTCTACCAGAAACAGATGAAAGCTTTAAAAACAGTCATAACAGAAAAAGAAAAATAGAAATAAAATGATCATGACACAAAAAGATTACAAACACTATAAAATGGTCAGATTTAAGATGAGTGGAGACAGCTAAAATATTAAAAGTATATAATTTAAATTGTAGTATTGATCACAAAGGCTCGATCATCAGATTTCGATCTTGGAAGAACCAGGAGGAAAGCATCTGCAGAACTCAAGGGGCAAGGGGGAACACAGTATGTTAACAGCTCAGTGATATAACTAGCCATAAGGCCTATTTGAGATTTAAAAGTTATTATTAAAATAAAAAAAAAACAAATCTAAAGGCAATCATGAACTAAGTGTAGGGATGCAGGCATCTGTGAAATGATCTTCTTTCTTAGTTCCTGTTAAGATCCTGGCAGCTGAATTTTGCTGCAGGCAAGAAAAAATATTTTTTACTAATGCCAGTAAGTGGGACATTACAGTAGTCAAGATGGAAAGTAATGGATGCATAAATAACAGTTTCCAGTTTTTTAGCAGAGAGAAATGGTCTAAATGTTAAAGCTGATCCTGAGCAAATAGAAACAAGACTGAACACTGGTGTAATATGACACCAAGATTCTTGCAGTGATAGATTAAAGAGTGAGATAGTGAGTCAAGTCTGCCAGTATGTGCCATTACGGACAAACTGTACATAACATCAGCTAGTTTTGTTATTAAATGTGTGGATCCATATCATATTAAAAGAGGACTGCTGCTTCTCCGCTGCATTTCTAGATTGCTCCCAGCACAAAGAAGAAATGGGAACCTCAGCGTGGCCCCTTCTTTAACCTCCCCGTGGCCCCTTCTTTAACCTCCCCATGTGTACACCACTCAGCAGCAAGGGAGAGGATATGCTTTCGTCTGTGTACACACACACACAGCCAACCTGCCCAAACCAGGCACCCAAATCTGTGTCGGTTATGTAAAACGCTGGGCGAGGAGTATGGGAAAGGTCCCCGGAGAGCGACGTTGTCATCACACATTTAACAGCACCCCAGGTCCGACTAAACACAGCTCATTAATAAACAATGAGGACAGTGGTTAAATATAGATCTCCTCCCCCCTCCCCCCCAGTTCTCCCCCTCTGGCAGGAGCCTCTCGATAAGGACAGCAGAGAAGGAGGCCTGCCCCACTCTGCTCCGTTCTGGGCCTCTTCATGTTGGGTTCAGCACCATGGAGAGCGGCACTGTGACGACCACAGTATGTGTGTGCGTGTGTGTGTTGACAGCTCACCAGGTGTCCTCTCAGTAGGAGTTCCTCCGTAAACAGGAGCCGAGCGGTAAACACAAGCCCTGCTGACGGTAATGATGTCAAACCCACCTCTCACCCTATCTCCCCTCTCCAAGCTCGCTCATCGCTCACTCCGTCCATCCTCTTGCCTCATCAATCTGTGCTTTTTTTTTTTTTTCTCTCTCCAGGGCCTTTTTTATTTTGCCCTGCATCTAACACTCTCTCCTAACCTCTCTTTCACCACACCTTTGACTTTTAAGTTCTCTCCTCTGCCACTCCCGCTTGCCTTCCTTCCTTCCTCTCCATTCATATGCAATGTCAACAGCTCACTCTTTTTCTATCACCAAACATTTCAATGCTTCCTCACCTCGGTGCTCCGGTGAACACTTTAGTTTCCACTATCCACTCCCCCCCCCTTTCCTAAGGACCTCTATCCATTCTCCTGTCTGATTTAAGCTGCAGGACTATTTTTTACTCTTTCCCCCAAAGGGCAGAGGGATTTCTTTTCATGAGCCTGGAGAACAAGAAAGATGAGGAGAATTTGAAACCCCAAGGAGCGATAGAGGGGATGGGATAGAAGAAGTGGGTGATGCGTAGAAAGTAGAAGACACCTTGGCAACCTTCAGCTCTTTGCCAGAAAGGAGGAAAGACATGGGCAGTCTATGCAGAATAGATGTATTTTTGAAGATACACAGTGAAATTTGTATGTTAGGGTATCAAAAGACAACAATCAGATTCTGCTACTGCATGGAAACTTTTGGATATTCCCTTTTTCCCCCTTTAGATTGAAACTGTTGTCTTTTAAACGACAAAGACCAGGAAAGTGGAGGGAAATACAGGTGGAGGAGAAGAGCGAGAGAGGACAGAAAGCTCTGACAGGATTAAATCCCAGGCCAGTAGTGGCAGATGTAGCGCCAGAGGTGAGGGACTAAATAATTCCAGGCCTACTATCTGTGAACACGATTAAAACATTAAATTTGCCCCCAAGTCAAGTCGAAAGTGTTTACTAAGTGCAGATTTATGCACTAGATATTAGTTACTAAATATTTACACCCTGACTGCCAGGTGTAACTGTTGCGTAGCTAACTGAACCAACTGACAAAGCTAACATTGCTAATGTATGACCGTTTAGGCTGAAGAGCAAAACAGGTAATATGAAATATGTTCGACATATCTGACCTGACAATTTTTCAAAATGACATTTGACAAATATTTATGAAATTACAAAATGTTATGCTCTTAGGCTAAATTATCTAAATCGTTCAGTTGGATTAGCTTTACTGAGTATTTCCTACTTATTCTAAACTGCATGTATATTACCAACTCTTAAACACATTTCTGCATGTATGCATATATAAAACAAATACCTACCTTTATGAAGCAGTTAAGTTTAATATATAGATTGTTATTTTACTGCTTGTGATGCTACATGTTCCTGTAGTTCATTGCTTTTGATTGGATTGTGCTACAGATGTTTCCTAGCAACCCATTCACACATGACTTAAGTCTTAATTAAACTAAGACATTTCTTAAACCTGCATTAATTGATTTTTTGGCCACAGTTGCTTATATACACACACACATCTAGCAGTTACGGATCAACATTATCATTTGCTTGGTGTTTGTCCACCTGATGAAAGTCCAATATTCACTCTCCATTAGCTCTGTGTTTAGTGTCTACCAACTCCTGAGGGAAATATCTGTCTCTTTATCTGCTAAATACTCCACTATGTTCACCAGCTACTCGCCAACTTTGTCATATGGTGCTGAGCAGGTAGTGTTCAGTGGGTCTTGAGTGCTTTTTTTTGTTGAAAACAGCTGCCTGCTGTGGCCGAAAAAAAACTATGAGAGCAGTGAGAGTGAACAAAAACAGTAAAGCTGTGAGGTGGACAGCTAAACAATGAGCTGAAACTCGCTATAAAAGCAAAACCGAGGGGAGCTGCAGATTCAGGTGATAATTCTCTGCAGGTTCATCACTATGAGTGACCCCTTTCACATTGTCTTCACATTCTCATTTGATTGTCATTGTGAATATATAAATAGAATTATTATAATTTGAGCTGCTTTAAGTTTGAATTGTTTTAGTAAATCATTAGTTTGAAACTGGTGAGTAGTTATCAATAACTAAGGAAGGACTTCACACAGTTTTACAAATGGACTTCACTTGATACAGATTGGTCTCATTCACACACACGGCAACGGAGCAGCCGTGCAAAGTGCTGGCCTCCATCAGGAGCAACTTAGGATTCAGTGTCTTACCCAAGGACACTTGGACATATCGACGGGGGGCTGGTGGAGACGGGGATCGGGGAACACAGGATGACCCGCACGACCTCCAGTGCAACAGTGCTAACCACTGCAACACCATGCCACCTCAACAAATGTGCAACCCAAGCCAGTTTTAAAATTCAGCTTGTTGAACATGAAACATAAAATATTTGGATTTGATAACAGAAATAAAGCACAGGACAAGCCATTTGTCATGTTTCAAAGTACAAACAGTCCTGCTTATCGCTGCCATCTAAAGGTGCAAAATATTCTAGGTGTCTGTGAACATTTCCAGGTAAGTTAATCAAATGCTGCTGTGGACTCCTGGAGACTGTGAAGGTCAAAATCTCCACCTCTGGTTCGCAGCCAGCTGTCAGTCTGCCCAATCAGGTGGAGCAGGCGAGGGAGGGAGGGGGAACTTTTTAGGGATGGTAGCCAAAGATCTTGTGATAATGCCCCCATCCAAAACAACAACAACACCAAGAAGTCAGAGAGAGATGAGAGCTATGGTCCTTGTGGTATTAAAGTGACGAGTGAAGGAGGCTAAGAGGAAGGTATGAAAAAGAGAAAGGGCAAAAGAGAGGAGGGAAGAGGGTGAGGACAGGAGGGTAAGATACAGGGGTGAAGGTGGAGTAGTGAAGTTGCCAGCGGAGGAGAAAAGGAGCGAGGAATGGTAGAGCAGAGGGTGGTGGATGATGCAGGAAGGTGAGCCAATCGTCCTGCTCACTTGACCCTTCCAATTACCACCGCGACGGTTAATTAGCGCCGAGGTAAGCTCCGGTAATTACCACATTGTGTCTCGGACAAGAGGCTACACACGCAGATCACACACACACACACACACACACACACACACACAAACATGTTGCTATGGATACCTGCAATCCCTTCTATCACTGCGCTGGAAAAACAGAGAAAAAGAAGATAGAAATAGATAAAAGAGATGAGAGGAAATGAGAGCAGAAACAAGAAGCAGGGGGAAAGCAAGCAAAAGCTCTACAAAAAGGTAAAGGAAGTAGGAAAAGTGATAAGTTCAGAGAGGGTGGTGGTTGGCTCTGTGTGTGTTGGCCACACCGAGACGCACTTCAACAACAAACTCTCTCTGTCTAGGTATGACAGCTGAAAAGAAAAGATACAAATCAGTCAGCAAGCATACACATTAGCATTAAAAACTGTTCTGTTGAATCTAAAGTACAGATCTGTTCTCAGGGACGTAACAGGGTGCATAAGCAAGCAATAATGCACATGATGTGTCCTGAAATAAGAAAATAAAAGGAAAGGGTGGGTGGGTGCAAATAACACCACAACACCAGATGTCCATTATAGCCTTGTAATTATCAACTATTTGACCCATCAGATTGCCTATTAGTGACATTTCTCACCTCCGCAGCTCCATACCAGGAGCCTGTGCAGGTGTTTCTAATAGCAACCCCTCTGTAGGATCTGACATACTGACCGCTGCTATAACACTAAGCAACCACACACACACACAATACAGTACGGCACGTGGGCCTGAAACACAAACGGATACGACAGATAGGTCCTGACACTCTGACCGGACTCCTTTGCCCCTGCCAGCACCTTCAACCCTCTAAAACACTGATATTGTACGCCCTGAAACACACGTGCACACATACCCACACACACAGAAATGTCTCTCCTGTTTAGCTGACATGTTACATAAGCTGTCGAATACTATATTTCTCAGAGGTAGAGTGTAGTAGGAACAGTAGCCTCCTTACACCTTAGTAGTGATGTGGCCGAGCAGCCTCTGACAGGCCAGTTTATGGGGCCATGTTTGAGTTAAAAGACATCACCTTACTTGTGATACATGGGAGAAGAATAAAGTGTGCATGAACACTGCAAAGCAAACTGACTTTGATAAAGGTTGTTTGTGGAGATAAATTTGTACTCTCTAATGGATGTTTTTTTAGTCAAAGTAATATCAATTTCCTGCAAACCTCTGTTCAATTTTTTCTACATTTTCAGTTAAAACAGGTATCACATTAAGCCAGCTGTACTCCGCAGAGTGTGGCTGCCCCCTTGAGCTCAAAGCAGTCTCTGGGTTTTGTTTCATCACTCTTCTCTCTTTCTGTGTTAGGCAGATGGCTCCACCAAGCGTCGAGTGCTTGTGTTACATCTGTTCTGCACGTTAAACATGGCACCTGGTTTTGTCTTTGATTATCTACTTTGAAGTGCCTTCTACCCACAACATCAACACACCCAAACAGTAACTTGGTGGACTACAGACACAATTGTGCCTTGGACTGCACTGTGCCTCTCTGCACATCAGAATCGATGAAGTGCACAGACATAAATGTCATAAATTGTTACAGAAGATTGCATATTTCAGACAAGGATATTAGCATGGGAGAAGTCTAATAAATATTAGGGACAGTTCCCCTGATGGTGGTGCTAAAGCAGCCATCTTAAATATTAAACTTTGAAGGACCCACAATAAAATGATATATTTTTTGCATTCTTGACTGAAATGCCTGAAGCTACTGTAAACATACCTCCTTATGTAGTTATGATCAGCCATTCTCAGAGGCTTCACAGTGCCATCTAGTGGGCCGTGGTATTGCCAAATGGTTATATTAATTATTATTTATTTTTTGTAATTTACTAAGCTTTTTTTAGCTTTTATATTTAAATGTGCTCAAGGATTCACATAAATAAAAAAAATGTCAACTTAAAATGCAGAATTTCAATGACCAGTTACGAAACGAAAGCTCCAAAGCGTGTGGTGAGGAAATATGAGCCTGAATACATTAAATTTGGATTCATAATGGCAGGCAGTGATGCTGAGCTGACAACACAGTATGTTGAATGTGGTGAAATCCTGAGGCGCTAAAACCATCGCAGTTCCAGAGACACTTAAACACAGTGCACCCGGGATGTTGGGGGGGGGGTCTATTTATTATTTGGTAAGGTGGTCGTCAGAATTTTCAGAAATGGGCCTTAAGTTACAAAACGTTGAGAACCTGTGGTTTAGATGACACTGAAACACATATAGGGGACATACAGGAAGTGTCAGGTATGATAACCCTCGACCTTCAGTGCAACTTTGGCTGTTTTCATGTGAATACTGAAGCGTATGGTGGGATATAGTGGACTACTTAGTGTGTGACTCAGCAGTCACATACTATTACTTAACAGTAATCCTTTTTATAATAAATAAAAATCCATATGGCTACTTCCATTTGGTATCATAACAATGGTGATTCAACCTATTGGCCAGTTCACAAAGCGTTTTTGCATTGACTGTTTTTTTAGAAAGGAAACAACAACAAAACAAAGAATTACAGAAAATACTTACGCTACAGTCTACACCAAGTGGCTTTACTATTTCAGTATGTTGGGTTATTGCCTAAATTAGGTGTATTACACCATGTACCATGTGAAAAAGACACTGTAGGATTTGAATGGTTGAGGCTGTAGAGATGGACATGGATGATGTAACTGTGCAACACGAACACACCAAACTTACCACGAAAGCGCTAAACTTACCAAGGATTAATCGAGCAACAGAAACACAACATAATATAATATATAATAAACTAAAGAATTAATAACTGCGTCGCACCAATGTCAAAGATCAAGAAAATTCCGACAGTTTGGTGCTAGCAAACAAACTGACTCTAATTAGCAAATAAAACTGGAAAACGGAACATTAAACTACAACCTGAAAACACATGCAAGGCACATCCACGAGATAAAAACTAGAAAAGTAAGATAGACTTACATTATCCACATGTTCGCACAAACTGGATAATTACGAAAAGGAGGCGACTTTTAGTCCTACTTGCTCACCTGAGTCCACACCACTCATCTCCGGCAATTAAGCATTTAGAACAATGTTCCAGTTCAACCACAAGGGGGCGCAGCAAGCTTTTGGGGAAATAAATACATAAATAAATTTATAAATTAATAAATAAAATGGAAAATTAAGTGGGAAAGTAAATAAATAGTGAGCTTTATATGCAAAGGGAAAGTAATACAGAAATAAATACAGACATATCAAACATTTTGTCGACATTTATTTTTTATATTATTTTTGGTACATTTAATGGTGTATTCATTTATTTATTTAGTCATTTACTTTTGATTAAACCAAAAATGTAAAATGTAATGTACAATAATGTAATGTAATGTAATGTAAACATTTTTATATGTCTTTTGTTTTTTTCTATTTATGTACACAGTATTGTGCCTCTGTTTTTAGATGTTTGTATTTTATAAATGGTATTGTTTTTCCCCTAGACCTAACAACTTTATCTGCACTATTACCTGTGCCATGACAATATGCAATTTGGATGTCACAGTTACATGAAAAACATATGTTACTGTAAATGGACAATATTTTGTTCTTTCTCTTTAATGACTGAATGAATGGTTTTTCATTGCATGGATTTCCCATGCCACATTAAAATCAAATCACAACAGTGAAGAGTTCAGTGTTGTCCAGCAGAGAGCATTGTTTTGTATTTTTGTTGTGTTGTATTTTTGTTGCCAGTGAAGAACAGAAACAATCTCTTATGACATAAAAATGTCATAAAACTTTATAAATTGTTGATAAAGTCTTGCTAATAGGAGAGATTCTGGGCTTTAATGGCGCCCACCAAATCTTCAACTGAACTAAATATATTGTAA
>LKNJ01001389.1:0-93477 GCA_002120245.1 Maccullochella peelii | reverse complement strand
GCCTCCCTCATCTTTTTAAGTGGGAGAACTTGCACAATTGGTGGCTGACTAAATACTTTTTTGCCCCACTGTATTAATTTTAGAAATGTTTCTTTAGTATTTTCTTTGCTGCCAGCTAACTATCTAGGTGGATTCCACATATAATAAATGAATTTACAGTTCAATGCATCTTACTGATATTGTAGAAAGTGACAGACATCAAGCAGAGAACAATGAGCCAGACATCAATATGACTGCACGTATTGACTTTGCACACTGTGTATCCAACAGTGAAGAGGAAACAAAAGCAATTCAGACAATCAAGACAATTATCACATTCAAAGGAAATATCAAAAGAAGGACATTACCTTTCTCTTGTTGTTAGGGCTCACGTACAAATAACTGAGTATTGTCTTTGCTCCTACTTTGTCATTCAGCTTCTGGTACGTTGCTCCATAGTCAGTTGACCTGAAATTGAATCAGAAAGGTCTGATGAATTACTTGTTGCAATTAAAAGTCCCCCTGAGGAATTCAGTGCAAGAGGGGAAAGAGCACTGACGTAATTAAGTCCCTTTTGTGCTCAACGCAGCAACATGAACCCCAGCGGGAGAACAGGGGCCACATCATTACGATCACTGTGTGGTGACTTCAGCTGCCGTATTATAATGCACACAAACAACACATCCTGAAAGCAGAGCAATGGCTGATTATTAAATAGTGACGTGGAGTAGCTACATTTGCGTGAAAGTGTTAATATACATAGACACCACTCCAGATGTTTATTATCAGTGTGGTTCAATGAAAAAATTATATTCTTTGATTTACTAGTAACAATGCAAACTCTTCAATCCAGTAACACACAAATGATACTGAAATCGAAATACTATTAGTGACGTCTGAGCGTTCTTCAAAGTGGAGTTCAGAACAAAATAAACAGCATCTGTTCCCCACCTGCCAGGCACAATAAACCCACTGTACAGGGAGTTTATGTAGCATTCATGCAGAAATGTGAACAACTTAAAGACAACAGTGCATACTGTAGGGATCCACAGTCTTTAAGCTTTAACCACACTGAAGACATGTTAATGGAACTAGTTGAACAAGAAGGCAACAAGTGGAAAAAAACAGAGAAATATTGTGGAGAGATTCAAGCTCATTTTTAATGAAGTAATTGTTAATTTGTGCAACAGATATACAATAATGTACACGAACAATAACGTTTTGGCTAACTTTAACCTCACTAAATTAAACCAAATAAGCACATTTTTTGAGTACATTTAAGCACTTTCTGAATGTGCATAATATTTACCTCTCACATTTGTTTAGAAGAAAAATTAGAGCATTAAAGTGAATATTCTCTGTGTTGCTTTTTACATTGACTGGTTTACTGTATATGGTTTCTTGTTGCTAGGCACGTGCAGGAGGGACTTAAGGCACACAAGAAGGGTTCACATGACTTCCCACAGTGGGTATCTCCATGCACATACCTTTGTACTGTGTACTGCCCCAGCCCTTAGTCCCCTTACTAAAATGTAATGCTTCAGCATACAGTGATATTTTAGAGATGCTCCCAACTGTTTGGGGACGGCCCTGTCCTGTTTCAACATGACAATGCCCCTTGGAAGACAAAGACAGGTCCATAAAGAAACAGTATTCCCAATTTGACGCGGAAGACCTTGACTGGTCTGACCTCAGTCCCGTCCCTCACTATTGGCATGTCTTTGAATGCCGACTGTGAGCCAGGCCTTATCCCCCAACATCACTGCTAGAGCTCACTGATGCTCTTTCATGGTGAAGGCTGGTATAGCAGCATGTTAATACCCATTGTTGGAGTCAAGTATTATAAGCATTGTATTTCACTTATCTGCTGTATCATGTCAAATTCAAATAAAACATATATGTCATTTACATAATTACATAAAACATTTACGAATTGTACATGTAATTGCATAAAAATACACATGTAGTTTTGCCAAAGAGGTTGGAAAGACGATGGTGCACGCACCTGTTGCCTCCCATAACCTGGTGTTTTACAATGAGAATTGTGTGGTCCTGAGGCTATTCACTGATGTACAGTGAACTGTTGTTTAACATGTCTCATTATGAATTGTGCCCAGTGTTCCCAGGATGTCACAATTCCCAACAACATTTGCATCGTGTAGCCTGACAGAATACATGATTACCCACTGAAATAATAATGGATCATTGTGTGTAAACTGAAGTTTTCAAATTAGAGGCTACAGATACAACACATCTGCCGTACTGCCTTCAGATAACTGCTTTAATGAGCTCAAGGGGGAGTATTTTTATATATATATAGATAGATAGTATTAAAACAGCTGTGGCTGACAGATACTGGTAATAATTACTCATTCATCTGCATACAGTAAAAGGCTACAAATACCTGTTTAATCTGATGTAGAAGATGTGTAAATTAGTTACTTAAAGGAAACTATATATTTGATCCAAAGCACTGTAAGATGACAGTTCAAGCATCTGATTAAATAGTTTTAGAATTACCACCCGGGGGTGTGTGCCTCCGCCAACCAGTCAAGTTGCAGATCACATCCATGTTGGTCCACACTCATATAATATATGTAGTGAATACCTGGAAGGAACTGAATAAAAGGTATAAAGTGTGTTTTTGGTTAAATGGAAGTTATCACTGTATTGATGATGCATATGTATGATTCCACTGAATATATACTGTTGAACTGATTAATGAAGGATTATCATAAATGTATTGGCTAAACAGGTACACATGTACTTGATTGCTATGTAAAGATATTTTCTTATAGAGTACAGCTACTAATGTGGTGCTGTTGTTTTCTCCTGTACGTTGTTTGCAGTCATGTGACTCCAATGATGCTGCAGGAAGTAAAAGGCAGAATGGACGAGATGGAGAAAAGCCTGTACTGTGTGAAATTGGCTAAAAACCTATTTTGAGGTCACAGTGACCTTTGACCTTTGAGTCAAAAGTGTCATTGTCCAACCAACTGTGAAATATGGTCATCAGTTCTTGAGTTAGAAATCATAATGACTCCGGAGGCATAAAAACACAAAAACAAATCAATGTCAATTTTGTGAGTGTAAATGACGCAAAAGTACTTTGTCTTAAACAGAAAAGAATTAACTAAACTCTGCAGGTTTAATAATAATAATAATAATAAACTTTATTTATATAGCACCTTTCATACAGTTGGTGTAGCTCAAAGTGCTGTACAATACAGATGAAGGAACAAGAAAATAAAACATGCAAAATAAAAAGTGCAAATGCTGCGCAATAAAACCGAGCAAAGAAACGAGTAACAAGTACGAGAAGCAGCTACTCGCAAGGACAGGTGAGCCAAGGACAACAGAATATTTAAAAGACAGCACTAAAATAAAGAAAGGCATACGACCAATAAAATATGTCAAGATAAAACAAGGAACAAAACAATAAAATATGTCAAGATAAAACGGATAAAACCAACAAGGGAAGGGAAGAGTGACAATTAGACATCAAATAAAATAATATGAAAAATGAAATAAAATAAGTCAAGATGAAACAGACATTAAACAAAACAAGGGAAGGGAAAAGTGACAATTAGTTGAAAGCAATGCTGAATAAATAAGTTTTCAGTTGTCGTTTAAAAGTGTTCACAGAGCATCTCTTACAGCCTCGGGGAGGAGTTCCATAGTTAAAAAAGGCTGAGCTGCCGATTTTCTTATTCGTGTGAGAGTTTATATTTTAAAAACCGGCAGTCGAGGATCTAAGAGGCCGTGAGGGATTATAAAACGACAAAGAGTTAGTAACGTAGGCCGGTCCCAAACCATTAAGAGCCTCGTAAACAAGTAAAAGAACTTTAAAATAAATCCTAAAAGTCACCGGGAGCCAGTGCAGGTTCGCTAAGGCTCGATACGACTGTGATTAAATTGATAATACTGTGTCACATTTCTCTTTTATCTCTTTGCCACATACCTTTTCTATCGCACGTAAGTGAATATTTTTCAACTGTATGACATGACTGTTGGCCATAATTCTACTTTTGAGGCACATAACGTTCATCCTGGAACTGGAGTCTTAAACCTCATTTACAAAGAAATGAGTGATAAATCAGCTATAAACAGTTAAATCAAGAGCGGCTTTGAATGAGTGCTGAAATAATTAAATGTTGGTCAAAGCGCTAATGTGAAAATTGTGTTCGGTTGAAATTTAGCATTTCATACTGTCTCAAAAAGTTTGAACGACTTATCTGAGCTGTCGGGTCAAATTTATTTTGAGAGGCCTGAGGCTCAATCAAGGAGCTTTTCTAATTTCACATGAAGATAGAGAAAAAGCCCAAAGCATGTGAAGCTTACAGACGCAGCCTTGTGTGACTTCAAATGAAGCAATCACTCACATCGACTGATGCTCTTTTTCTCCACCTTCTTCCCGTGTTGCTGTTAAATCCAGGCTAAAGTCCCTGTTTGAAGGGTTCTGAGAGCTTCCCGCTTCAAGACATTTTTTTGAACATCCATAAAAATACAGATATATTCATGGCACACTGGCAATTTAGTCTCATGTACTAGCCCTTTGAGAGTTATTACGGGCTGGTTTCCATGGTGAACAAATACACTGCCACCAGGCAAACTCACCTGGATAAGTCCAGTATCATTCATCAGAAACCATCAGCACCCAGGACCATGGGACAATGACATCATCAGGCTATTGATCGACTCCTCTGTCACGGAATCACTTGATTTAGGGGCCAATGACTTATTTTTAGTGTCACAGCAATGTTCAACGTGAACCAATAAAATGGCCCGACCCCAGCACATCCCAGGAAGATGAAAAGTTACATTAAATGGAAAATAATAGTTTCTCAAGGACGATGATTCTGAGTGAAACTTGTCTTGTTGCTAGTGGCATTTGGAAGGCTATTCAGTGGTTATGTGTGGGTGTCAAATGCAGCTCTGATCACACTGCTGCAATCAGTTGTGAGGACGTTGGCTCCACGGGGGCTGTAGGTGAGCCAATGCTTCAGTCCACATGTTGAATTAAACATGGGGGCAGTTAATGAAACATTGTACGAGGACACGAGAATGATATCGGTCCTATTACAATGATATGGCTCACTGGGGAAAATGGATTCTGGATATGCTCGGAGGACGATTGAGCTTTACCCTACTACATCTTGAAACACTCTTTCACACACTTACACACACACTCAATCAAAAGCCTAAAACCTCCTTCATTCAACCCCCCCCTTTCTATTTCTTCTGACATAGATAAGAATTATGTCTACGGACACTTATTAAAAGGCTTATTAGATAGAGTTTCAATTTTAATTTCCAGAGTCTACTATAAATTGATAAGCAGCTACTACACAGCTTTTACATTCTCTGTGGGGGATTGATTAATCATGGTTTGGAGGATGAGAGCTGCATGCATCTCGGGATAGTTAACATGAGGTCACTCACTGCATTAGAGTGCAGAAAACAGCACTGCTTGAGACACTGGACAAAATGGCAGCTGAGCTGAGTGTTCCAGGATGAATTTATGAAACCCTCAGCACGCTCAGACAGTATATCTTCCAAGTAGCAGGCTAAATCGTACCCTTCCCTGCCTCCATCCCTCCCTCTCCCCCTCCACATCTGCAGTCCCTTTCCATCATATTCCTGCCCTTCAGGTTTGGTGGCAAACTTCCTCCACTCTCAAAAAGTAAGGTTGAAGATTGCAACTGAGAAGAGTGTCCTGATATGACAAACTACTTCCTGGTGAAGTAGCACCAAGCGCTAAGGTCGCGCCCCATTTGGGGGTAAACAACTTTCACATAATGTGACAAACTACTGTGAGTTGACAAAAACTACATGGAAATGAAGAAATTTCTCTTATTTAAATTAGGCTGAATAAGAAACTAGAAACAACCGTATTAATAACCAAAGCTTTCACACTGACAGTTACTACTGATGCATAGCTAGCTTGAGTAGGTGGCTGCTGGAGTGCAGTCATACAGTATAGCAGCATCAGTAAACATGACTGCTCTCAGCCGAGCCTAGATCAAACAGTTACAGGCTATTAACAGGTTGGTTATTTACACACAACACTTGGTGATTCAATCAAATATATGTATAGATGCCCCCCCACCCCCAACCCAACCCAACCCAACCGGTCTAGGCAGATGACCACCCACCCTGAACCTGGTTCTGGTTCTGCTCAAGGTCTCTGCCTGTTAAAAGGAGTTTTTCCTTGCCACTGTCTCCTAGTGCTGCTCTTGGTGGGAATTGTTGGGTGTCTGTAAACATGAAGAGTCAGTCTAGACCTGCTCTTTATGAAAAGAGAGATAATTTCTGTTATATTTTGGTGCTACATAAATAAAATTGAATTGAATTGAACTGAGTTGCTAGTAGCTATTTGTGATGTTCTCAGAGTGGCGCACTGAGAACCAGGTTTGGGTCTGGTTATTTCCAAATACATTGCATTAACCTGTCAAGCTCACAGTCAGTAATGGATGAAATAAAGCAACAATATAGCCTCGTTTGCTGAGTCAGGTTGCGAGTATCAGTTGGGATCAGCTGGGTTGGGTCTTAAAGACCCGGGCACGGGGCCAGTTCAGGTCTTAGCTGTAGGCTGCTGCAGAACGCAAGTGAGCCTGTAAATAAAGGGAGTGAAAACTGAACGTGAGATCTCTTGCTTTATATGTCCTTTGGTATAAAGCAATGACAGACATGTTGACAGGCGTGTGCATGCTCACATCACGCCACGTGATTTCTAGGTATAAAAGTTTCAAGCTGTTACCTCATGCTGCTATTTGAGGCCACAGCAGGCAGAGATGCCTAGTTCAGCTTCAAACTCTCCCAGAGGAGTGCTGGATTTTTGGCAGAGCAATTGGCTCTCTTAAAGGCAGTTATCTGTTGCTTTGCTGCTCTGTATATCTTCCTGGCTGTAAATTGCTCACTAATGTTCTGCACTGTCATTATCCTACTATTTGCTCTCTCAAATCATCTGTTCACTCATCTGTCTTTCTGTCAATCTGTGTGCTTATCCACATGCATCTTTATTCATCCTTCCATTACTAGAAGCTCTGTTTCTTTAAGGCATCAGATTCATAATAACGTGAGTGAAACATCAGTAGTAGATTATGAAGGTAATGTGGTTCCATCATCAGAGACACAGAGCAATAGCCTCACTTGGGCATCTATGAGGCTAAGCGCAGTCACAGCTATGGTAGCTTTACCATAGCTGTGGGTGAGAGCTGAAACCTTTAAGCAGCCTCTGTGGAAAACTGTGCGTTGTTTGCTCCATGAACCTGATGCCTTTTTCCTCCATGAAAGGCCGAGGAGAAGGGAGAATCTGGAAATACTTTCCTCAGGTAACGGCAGTTAATCAGTCGATATTCAAGTTAACCTGTCAAGAAAATAAAAATCCACAAGAGTAGTTCACTGAAAGGTTCTTTTAGTTTGGTTTGAGACAAACGGACTACATGTACTCCAAAATCCCAAAGTGTAAGGACTGACTGCTATAGTGTAGTCCTAGCTGTTTGCTTCACTCCCATCACTCTCATCATTGTAATTTCCAGACACAGCAGGCAACTGTTTTCTGCACACAAGCTTTGAGAAACCCACTGTACGCTTCCTGCTCAGCACTAATCGGACAAAGTTAGCCACTAGCTGGTGATCATAGAGGAACATTTAGTAGCTAATGTTAAACAACCAGAAACTTTCCTCGTGAGAGATAAAAGTGAGAGTGAACTCTAGGTCATGTGGACACAAACTCCAAATGAATGCTAATATTATTCTATGCCTTCTAGATATGTAAATGAGCCACTGTTTGCTGGTATGGCCGTGTTGTGTTTACAGCTTGTTGCGCTGGCCCCAAGTGGCCAAAAGAAACAATTAGTGCAGGTTTAATAACACAAACCCTGTGAAGGGTGGATAGATTTCAGCAATGGTAACACATTCATTTTGCATGGCGTTAAAGAGTTAGCATTAGCTAGTTATTGTGTTATCATTTAACTTAAAGTTAATTTAAAAATTTGATTTGTGATTTTCCCCACTCATGTTTATTCTGCTAAAAACAGATCAATCAAAAGATGAATGTATGCCATCCCCCTTTTTACTGACAATCTTTTTACGTTAAGAACTAGGTACAAAATGTATAAATGTGTCAAACATCTGTCAGGGTATTCAATGTTCAAACTTGCAAAGCAGTTTACAGACGACCTCAGTATCCAGGTACAGCTATTTGACAGATTTTACATTCCATATCCCGAGGACTACTTTATCCATCAAGACAAGGTTGGTGGAACTATGACTCACTACAAAGTAATGATGGAAAGAAAACTGAATGCCACATGTTGTCTTGGCCCTGTTGTCAGTTGTCTGTGCACTGAATTGGGTCTTCATACTGTATGTTGTCACCCTGATCAGACAAGATGCGCTTTTTGCAGTGAGAAGTTGTTTTCTATAGGCTATAAGCTTATTGCCTATAGAAAACAGCTCAGAGCAGAAAAGCACCCGACGTCATTTGTGTTTTTTTCCCATTGTCCAATCGGATGAATTGAGAGGCGGGCCTGCTTTGGTGGTGACGACAAACAATCATGGAGGACCAACTAGTGGTGGCTGTTGCTGGATACCTGGAGCTGTATGATTTTACCAGCCATAGTTACTATGATTTGAACAGAAAACAGCAGGACTCCCCGTGATTTCTCCTCTTTCAGAGGGGCTCATGTACCCACATGGATCTCCGTTTCCCTGTGTCCAGCGTACTATCTGGGAACAGCCTCTCACCCTCAGTCAGAGCCAGAGCAAGTGCCCTCCGCCTGTCCACTAACTAACTAGTTAACTAGGAAGGTAACTACTTCTAGATAGCCAAAATAAAAGGTAAAGATCTGTGTTTAGACAGTCAAATCACAGGTAGGCTAAGAACAGGTGATTCGGTGGTTGCCTAGCAACAATGCCAAAAAAATGCAGCAAGCTGCTGTTTTTTTTAAATTGTAGGCGGAACAAAAAAGGCAGTGCGGTGCGCTCTGTCTGATCAGGGCCTTAGGCAACATATGAATACCCAGTGTCGACTGGTATTAACTTTTATAACTCTTGATTTTGCCTTCATACTTATATAATATAATTTCCACACTGACACTCACTGACACCCAGTATCAAATATGCCGCACATGTAGCTAGAATTTAGCTTCAACACATCATTGAAGCTACAGTCTACTTATACCAAGTGAAACATTCAAACCCAAATTGCAATGTTTTTACGGCTGCACCATTGCATCAAATGGAAATCTTTTAGCTGTCTTGTGCATTTTTGTATATGCGTCTCCCTCATAATTCTGCCTGACATATTTGGTATCTTTTCAAACTTTGAGATCTCCACTAGAATTTAAAACAAACTGTGCAGGTTTGAATAAAACTTTGAATACGGCACAATAAACACGGAGCCACTGTTGCAGCTAGTTTAAATTCATCCTTGTTCCTGCCTCTGAGATCAAGATTGTTTTCCTATAGAGAGCTGTTCATGTATGTTCCACATCTCATAGGCGACAATAATAATGAAAACTACATTTCATACTGATAATTACTTTTGCAGATCTTCTTTGGTTATGACTGTCCTTCTTTAAGACATTAATGCAGCCACAATCCTTCCTAACAGGCATCTACCAAAGTTACATCAGAATCCAGCCAGAAACTGGGCTATGCTGAGTTCAAGGCTGGTCAAGGTAATTTACTGGATAACACTGCCAGCTCCAGTCGCGTTGATCAGTGGCTTTCATGTGATTTCTGGTGCCCACAGACATTAAAACGTATTGAGGACAGTCGGCTTTTCAGGCTCGTCATTTGAGAGATCTGTTTTAGCCTGCTGTATCTTTTTCAGGCTTTAAATGTTTCATTAATTCACATCATGAGATCCTTGTGAGTACAGGTATCCTTTATTCCTAAGAGTGGTGCTGGGAGCAGCTGAAACGACAGGATTAAAAACAGAAATATATATAGCACTAAGTCCAACAGTCCCCTCTGACCAGTTTCTTGTGTCAAACTCATAGCTGCTCAAGGCTTTTGTAGAAATGTCATGAGCTCATGTAGTGTGATGAGCTTACCTCCATAATGAACTCTCAGTCACGCTGTTGAGGTTGAAGTCAAATAGCTTGGTCAGCATCAGAATCACCTGCAGAACAAGACAAGCATTGCAATCAATACACAGGCCTATTGATCAAATGTCTGGTGAGCAAGTTAAACAGTATCAATGCAACATTGACAGGAAGGAACACAAACAGCAGTCAAATAGCAATCATTTGAGAGAGACCCTTGTATCCATTATGGCAGAAGCATCATTTGGACTTTGAAAAACCTTTTTTCTACATAGTGTCAGACAAAATCTCAGATGAAGTTTGAGGTCTTCACCAGTCTTCTACAACCATGTAGAAACAGTCATGGAAATATGACATTTCTGTTTGTTTTATGTGTTACTTTGAGGAATGTTAGTCTCCTCATCGGTCCACACAGATCTAATGTTTTCGTCTGCTGCTGTTTTTCGTCTCTTCAGCGGAGCAGAAGCTTGAAATCAGCCACATGCTTCATGTAGATCATCATTTATTCACTAAGTTTCCATTCGTCGCATTTTGTTTTTATATAAATGCACCAACCTTGTCATAACCATCACAGGAGAAAAATGCGTTTTTTGATGTGAGACAGAGTGAACTGTGGAGCGCAGGCCATGTTTTGCTCTTTTTTGCTGTCCGTATGCTGCTGCCAGTGTTGGGGGTCTTTTTCCATTTGCATCTATTCTGAGGTCATTCTGAAGACCTGTACCTGGAAGGTATGTTGACCAGTAAACTTAGGTTACCTTAGCTTAGCTCATCATCAAGTAGCCTTTACACAAAGGAAAAATACACCATGTTCAATGCCGAGGGTCTAATACTGTGGTGGTCAGCCTAGCGTTAAAAGTATTACAACATCCAGTGTTTATCTGATATTTGTACTCACTGCAGCTATTCTGTAAAAATCACATTTGCATTTGAAAAGCAGATCAAACGTGTACCATGCTCTCATTATGTTGTTAATAGTCAAATTAGAAACTTTATAGTGTAATTAGATCATTTATGTTTAAGACAGCCAGTTAATCTTTGAAAAATTTAAGCTTATTATTTTAAATCTTTTGAGAATACGTGCTAATTCACTGAGCTTAGCTAGGCTAAATGTTCAATCTGCAAGACTCTGAGTAAAAAGTCCCGGTTTACATATTCTTACCTTGTGTCTCTGTTTTAATGCTCCTGTAAGCACTAAGATGAATTTACAGAAATGTATCCACTCTAGTGTGATTTGGAATAATCACTTTATCCGTCCCATCATATCAAACTGCACTTGACTTCGTTAGCTAGGTGGCTACATTACAAAACCCAAATAAACTGCCATTCCACTGTGTCTTTAAAACCGTGATATGTTGTATTTTATTATGTACCTTGATTAGACTGTGTAAGACGAGGTGTTAGTGTTTTGAAATATCTTTGCCAGAAATAAACTCAATTCATTTCAACGCCAGGGATCTACACCCACACCACACTGTGAGCTTCTGAAAACTCCAACTATATTTTGCCGTGCATACTACCATACATTGCACTGCTTCATGTGATCCCCTCTAATTGTTTCAAACTCATTACTTAATCATATCAGATTGATTCTGAACACTCCACTGTAAATATTCCTTATTCCACCCTCAAGGTGCACGGGATGAGGGAAAGTGTGTCAGCCCAAGTCTTCAGGGAAAAACAGAGGCAGAAACATCACATTTCACTCCGAGCATAAAAGAAGTAAAGCGGCACGGAAACTCACAATCTATTTACTTTGTGACTGGAGGTGTATTTGAAATGGATAAAACTCAGAAGAAGCAGAAGAGGCAAGAAAATCTTCACAGGGAATGCTACAGTTTCAGTTTAATATAGTCTTACTTACATAATAACAGTTGTGTAGTGTTCTTACTTCTCTTGCTCATGAGTTATGTTTCATTTCGATAACACTGTGAAAATCCCCAGGGGCATTTTGACTTTGGCAGTTATCAGATGACCCCTATGTATCGTGGGCACAATGGTCAGGTGATATGGTGTGGGTGAAGAGGAGATGCTGCCAGTGGAGAAATGTCTATTCACATAATATATTGCTTGTGATGCTCTGGTACATCCTTATCTCCAACTCTGCTATCGGGCAAACGGCTGTATGTACAAGGCGACGCAGATATTTCCCAGTGCACGGAGAAGAATAAACAACCTGAGTCCATACAATTTATATTTGTTACCTGTAAGTCATGTGCCACGCTGCACACGACCAATATCCAACTGTCTCCCCTTGGCCTGGCTGCCTTTTGATACCTCCACTGCCTGTTATTGAGGCAGCAGCCAAGCTACTGTATGACTTGTGTGACTTTGTGAAACAGTTCCATCAGCATGGGGTTCCTGTGAGTACAAGCAGAACAGATGCACCTTGGGTAGCGAAATTACATTGCGAGGTTGGGGCTCCTGTGATCAAGCTTATTAAGTATGCGGCAACATCTGCAGCCCCCCAAAACACTCAAAACGTGCGGTGCACCCGGTCAACCCGCGGCTGGCAGGGTGTTGGAGAGTTGTTGAGGATGTGTTGTGGAAAATAACCACCAGGACAACAACAAGTAGTAAAAAGGCATTGATTAAGAGAGATTCAGGAAGTAGCTGGCCGTTTGCAGCATGAGGAGGATTAGCCTGGGGAATGAATAACCTTAAATGTCCGGACTAGACCTTTGCATGCTAATGACTGACCAAGTCCATTTAGCTGCCCAGCTGGAGGCTGAATTCACACTCGCACCACGCAGCTTCTCTTTCTCTGTATTCCCTCACTTTCTTTTTTACCCACTCCCCCTCCTTATTTCTCTCTCTCGTCACATCTCAACATCATTTTTTCCTGTGAGTCCAACTGTGTGTGTGTGTGTGTGTGTGTGTCTGTGAGAGAGAGAGAGAGAGAGGAGAGGGGTGAAGGTGAGGGTAATGGTACAATTATGTTTTTTCGCATCTCTGAGTCACGCTGCTGTGTGTTTGCGTTCCTGTATGTGTGTGGGTCAGTGTATCCGTCCGGATGTAGGTGAAGGTGAGGGAGCGGTTATGCTTTTACAACTCTGAGTTTGTGGATATGTTTGCCTGTATATTTTTCTGCGTGCACGCAGTGAGAGGTAAGGCTCTGGCTCCAGATTCTGGATAAAGTCCTCTAAAAGGCTGAGGTATAAGCCGGGTGACTTGGCTTTGTAAGTTGAAGGGCGGTGTGCGTACGGGCCCTTCTGTCTGCCACATATGGAGACTATGTAGGCAGTCATCAGCGAGTGGCCCTGTCAGATGGGCTCCCACTGGAAAGTGCATATGCTCCATCACTGACCATGCCAATTAGGCCTGTGGGCTTCTCCTACTGTAAATACTACGATGAGGCAAGGTTCCCCTCCACCAGGCCAGCAGAGGCAGAATCTGGACAGACACACACTCACGTCTGACAGTGTGGAGATGTGCAGAGGAGCATGAAGGCATCAGAATGAGATGGGATGTAGCTGGTGGCCGTGTGTTACAGTTTGAGAACAGAGATGCAGTGATTAACAGATGCTTTAAAACACTGCAGTTGCGAGCTTCATGCAGTTAGAATGCAGTCGTGCTTTGCAAAAGACTGTACTGTACCTGTGAAATACAATGTTAGTGTGTGTTTCTATGGAGGCTGCACTGACTAAAAGACAAGAAGGCATCGTAGATGTATATGCCCCAAACAACAACCAGAATGATATCCACACTAATGAAACAGTGGCTGCCATAGTGTCAAAGACATCTAACTGGGAACAGTAGCTTCAGGCTCACCAGTCATCCCTGCCCGCTACAGTCAAGATAACACGAGAAACAAACAGGAAGAACATTGTTACCTTTGCGGCAAGTTGCTTGATAAAAAGTTAAAGTTGCAAAGACAACAGAGCAGCTAGTGTTGCATACAGTACAGTACTAAAAATATAATATAATATGTAATATAATTATTTTCTGTACGGTTCTGTTTTTGAAGGCTAACACTAGCAGCTAAACTTATATGCCACTTTACAGCATTTTGCACCATTACAGATGGTCTCCAAAAGGTTGTATTATTATTCCTGTTTCAGTTCTAAGCACAGCGACACGTGTTCAGTTAGCTGCAGTGCTTGTTTTCTGTTCAGAACTAGAAGAAATGTTTGAACCAATACGAAAATGTTTTATTACATAATTATTAAGAACTTCTGTAGTGCTGTTGTTTTTTTCTTTTTCAGAACATAATCATAGCATCAAAATCTGATTCCTCCTTTGTTAAAAACCCACAATTTTGATCAGTTGAGAAGCTTTGAAGGATAAAGAGGACAGTTCAAAGAAAAAAAACTTGGCTGCATCGCAGGAGGCCGTGTTTTGAAGGTTTCCAAATGTGTAAAAAAAATGCAGTGATATTAGTCATGCGAAGGGAAGCCTCAGCTCCGGGTGGGGATCAGTAACAACTATGTCTGTGCAAAGCTTTAGGTGTTTAAAATATCTCCCTATTATTTCTTTTTAATCAAAAGTATGCCTTTGCTGCTAGCAAACACTGTTATCTCCTATACTGTTTGGTAATTGTCCTTGGATGGAGGAGAGAAAATATCATCATGGATCAAAATACCCAAACACGCATATACAAACAACAATTACCATTTCCTGGGGCACAAGAAGGCAGAATAAACAAATATGAAATGCAGAGTATTAGCACACATTCGGAAGCTCCCCAAACAGGGAAATGTGCTGGGTTCATGTTCTGCAGGGCATTAAGAACTATTTGTTTTTCTCACATCTCATTTTTGTAATCACGTGAGACCAGATTTCTCCAGGGGACAGATCTTTTTGCACTGTTTCATTACTTGGGGGAAAAAGAAAAAGAAAACGACGATATAAGCACAGAAGGCGATGCATATTGAGAGGAAGTTTCTTGCCACACAGATGCATTTAATGAAACTGTTTTGCAGTTTATTTTTAATCAATAAATTCATTCTGTAATGTAAGACGCAGAGAGGGAACACACTGCAGCTCACACATATAATGATGTAAACAAGTTATACCTGCCGACATTTCCAAATACCTCCGACTGTCAGACTCATGGGGGATCACTGAGCCAGGACCGCTCCTCTCTGTGGATTAGGCTGTCACATCTTCCTTTGGAAGATTCACCACTTGTGCCTATTGCTAATATAAAAGTGAAACATACCTGGGAAACAGGGTTTTCAGGTGCTTGTCACATATCTAAAAATAATGTGTTTTCATCTGCATCAAAATTGATCAAGACCTGTCAAGACATGCGTGTCCCAGGGAGGTTATATATGCCATTGCATACCAATGTTGAGCTGTTTATTAAACAGCAAATAATCAGCCTTCATTAGAATGCACAGAAGCTGTAGAAAAGCATCGTTTAAACATGCACCCGCAATGTGGAAAGTGTTATGTTATGCCATCAAATGATTCAAATCTAATTTCTTGAGATAACACAAACCATATACATTTCCTATTTTCGATTCCATTGGAGCAGATTATTTTTGGACGTGTGATGTTTGCAGAGATGCTCATAGAATACTGAGGAAGTGTGGCGCTTGGGCAACGACCTGCCGTTTCATGTGCTGCTTGTTTGATCCGCACAGACCTGTCACCTATGTTTTGTTTGGTTTTTTGATGATGATGTGGCCTTAGGATTCACAGCAAGTGTTTTCCTTGATCTTTAGCTGTTTGCTGCTCCTAATTGGTCGTTAACCCACTTTGCATTTTCTTCTACAGTATCTTGGATGGATTTAGTGTATGAAAATTATTGCAATTACGTAGCCGATCTTTCAAGCGTAGGGCTGCTAATGCATTTCAAGACATGAAAGGCTTAAGGAAGACATTAAAGGCATACTTACTGGTAATAAGCATTACCAGTAAGTATGCAAGTATGCAGAGAAAAGATTAAATGTACATAATGATTACGTATCATTAGTTGTTTTTGTGATGTGACAGTATGATGGAGCTACAAGCCTTCGTCTTCATTTCACATTTTGCTATGAATTATGTACATGAGAATAACTGTGGTGTGTGTACATGCATAAGTCCATGTGAAATGTGTCTGTGTATAAGGGGCTCACATATATACATTCTACTCTCACATGCATGCACTTTCACTGGCATGTGGATTCTACTTTCAAACACAAACATATCTTTTCACTTCCATATGTATATATACTTTCACACACGAACAGTAATTTTTACATTTGCATATTTATACACATATATGCCTATATTTTTACCTCTTACATATATAATCATATACTTATACTATAAGTGTATACTTTTACTGGCACAGGAAGATCCTCCTGACCAGAAAGCCTCTCCAAAACCAGGAAATACTAACAAGTCCTCCAACATAAATGACAGAATAGGTTGTTTGCCAATGACCGAAATGACATATACAGGCATACATGACCTTCGTCATCATGGTAACAATAATAAACACGTGGTTAACGTTGTGAAACGGTCGCAGATTGGTTAGGTTTAGGCACCAAAACTACTTGGATAGGCTTAGGAAAAGATCATGGTTTGGATTAAAATAAATACGTTAGTGATGTAAGTTAACTCACCAAAACATTAAGTTACCTTAAGTTACACTGTTGACTTTTGGTTTGACGTGGGACATGGACAGCTGTCTCCTGGGTGAAAGTCCTGTGCTGTTTGACCCCTCCATCCACCCCAACCACCTCCCTATGCAGACTTTGTGGCTCTTTATACTACCTCACCAGCCCTCCGCCTTTTCACCCATCAAAATTAGTACGGCCACTAGAGGTCGCCATACGTACAAATGTAAATATGGCTCGTAATAAGCTGCTGCACAGACGACCTACGGATGTATTTCTGGGGAGGACAGTCTCAGAAACACATTTGCGTTGCTTGTTTAACGTGTTACACTGCTGTGGACTAGCCTTTCTCTACAGTGACGCTATTAAGGGTAATCCTGCTTGTGATATTAGACATTAGTGTCTTAGAGTGAACAAATGAAGCTACAGATTATTTTGTTTGTGAGAGACTGTATGAAGAAGTTTGTGATTACATTCAAACTTTATCTGGATTTCTGTTCATCTCAAGATTTGTTCAAGCCCCAAGAAATAAGGAAACTGTCAACGCACTTATATGGGTCCTTATATGGGATGTTTTCATTTTTTGCTGACTGCTTATGAACGCAGACAAAGAGCCATGAGAACAGTTATGTCCCATTGCCTCCATCTGTCTTGACATCACGGTAGACATTGAATCCTATTAAAAAATCCTTTCAGAATCATTTTAACTCTCTAGTTGCTTGCTGTGTTTCGTCTCCTCCTTCCATGCTACGCAGTAACTGGACATGAACCTGCACCAGCTTCTTAGCCAATTAGCTAAATGACCATCATCATCTCATCTCTCGTATATGCATATGTACACTCTCTTACATACATATACTGTATGTGTGTGAGAGGCCCAGAATAAAATATGGCTGGTACGGCCTCTCATCTGTGTGTGCACTTGCCTGTGAAAAACTTTCACAGCTTTAAAGGAGTGATGTTCCTGGTTAGAATGTAGATGTTGGTAATAAATCACTGTTTAGCACTTTGTCATAAGGGGGAGATAACACTTGACACAATTATTGAAAAGAAATTCATGGACACTCGTCTTGCTGATAACAGACTAAACATCACTCCAAGTGTGGTATGTGCTCCTGCACTGAATGAATAGCTAAACAACAACCTTATTTAACTTCAAAACTGGGTGACTCACCTCGCCAAAGTAAATCATGTTTGAAAGAAATATCGTCTCCCTATTCTGATCATCTGAACAAAAAGACTGAATATATGAATTTTAATCACATGTATCAATTTTGCTGTTACCCAAGGATGTTTTTCACATGCGGTGATAAATAAAAAGCATGGATCCAAGTGCTGCTTGGTAGACAATCAACTTCTGTGAAGTTTGTGAGAACTGCTGAAGGCACTGCCTCGCCCCAGAGACAGATGTGTTCGTCCCCAAGCCGAGTTATAAAGTAGAATCAGGAGTTTTAATGTAATAAAGAGAGAGTACATGATGTGGAGAGGCTGCTGGAACCTGGAAGATATATTCAGGAAAATCAGGTCGATCTCTAGCATGACATCATTTTAGCTTACTTTTAAATCTGTTGTCATATATGTACAGTAGATGGGTGGTGATGAATTAAGCCAGAGGAATCTTGCCAGATTGTAGATTGTGAAGATTAATTATTCACATTGGTTGGCTAATTGTTAAATAGGCCTATGAAGGAATTTACAATAATATCATCCCAAGCCAAGACGCTGTGGTAAACAGAATTTGTCAACTTTCTCAAAGAGAATTAAACCTCATTGATTTTGCTTAATTTCATCCAGTTCGGACGCTTCGGGGCTGGGTAGCTGTTGCCCCCGGCGATGCTAGATTAAAAGAAGTCCCCTTAGGACCTGCCTGGAGAGCAAACCGATGGTGGTAACTAACAAGCTCTTATGTTAACTCCCATCTCTCACTTTGTTCCCATTATTCTGAATAAAAAATTCCCTATTCTCATCATTTGCATTGGAGGAAAGGTGATAAGACAAGGCTGTGATTAAAAAATAAGGAGCGCTTCTTCAGAGCGTCTCACCTTACTTCTGCTACAGCTTAATCAACACAGACAACAATGCAGAACCGACATTGACCCTCTTGTGTTATTTGCCTACTCCTCCTTCTGTATCATCATAGCACTGTGTAAATTGCTCTCACGAATGCCGGCATTATACATGTAATTCATTTGAGTGGGATATCTGTGTTAAGAGAGACTGACAGTGTTTAAAGTGAAGATAGAAAATTTGATAGATGATAACACAAAAGGCGAACAGGCGTTTCAAAGAGGAAAGCGGACCCGTCTGTTAAGGCGAAAGCATTATACAGAAATGTAAGTTGTGATCATGCTGGTCGTCACCTTGTCTCAACGCCACAGTAATGAGATGATAAAGCGCTGTCCCCCGAGAGCCTGCGAGAAGCCTTTCTTCTACATGTACGCAGACAGCTGTATCACTGAAAGTTGTTAGGAGCATTGAATCGGACGACATATGCTGCACACAAAGTAATCTATGGATCACCTGATGTACGTGCTGCAGCTGTGGTTTTAAATACACCAAGAGATACACCGTTTAGTCAGGAAGGTCAAAACGAAATTGTCAGACTTTACTTGAGTTACCAGTTGACGAGTTCACATTGGCATTTGATCCATCTCCTCATGATACCAGTCCTGACCAAGAATTCAACCCAGCCCACACAGGAAGTCATTCAAGGCCAGGCTGTCGAGCCAGCAGCGGCCTTGGCTGCAGTGTGCATGTACAAGCTGAGGCAGAAGGCATGCTGGCTCCCCTATTAGAGGAATAAATCCAAGGACAAATGAGCAAGCTTGGCAGGACTGAAAGTGAAAGGAGAGCAGGCGAATCAGAGGAATTGTGTCGTTTCTCTCTTTAAGTATCATCTGTAGAAGCTCAGTGGCTTCTAACCACAGAATCCATTTGCAGATGGTGCAGTCAGAACCCCTGATCTGAATGGGTGTCATTACCTGCAGGTTAATGTAGACGACATGAGTAAACATGATCAATGTCTATCTGCTGTGGCCTGTCAGCATGGCATAAATGACCTGGGGCCTTCAGTGTGAACCTCAATACAACTGATGGGCTTCTTGCACTTCTGGGATTATATATAGAATCATACTGGTCTTCACATCCGAAGGTGGTCTTTAAAGTTATAATCCTTAAGATATTAATTATCAAATCCTATTTTTGATACTTTTTATGGCTGGCAATTTCCAGCAATAGCAATTCAATGTACAGTATTTGCATTCTGTAGTTACCTTTCTACATTTGAATCTGTATCTCTCTTCAAATTGCATTGCCATGCACAAGGGACTGACAAGAAATGATGGTTGCACGTTCTGGGTGTAATGTGAAAGACAAAAGCCAGTACATGTGTGCATCTCATGTAAAGTGGAAGATCACTTTCGATCATGGGTACAGACATTTTTGTTGACTGCCATGATGTGGCGAAGACGTAATGAAGACGTGACGAAAGGGTGAAAAGGTGTAACGAAGACTTGACGAAGACCCTCAACCCAGGATTTCTTTGACGTCCTCTTCTCCTGCTGCATTACTGACTGAGCAGCAGGTATGGTAGATACAAATCATTTTAAATGGAACTATGGGGCCTGTACTATGAAAGTGCCCGAGTTACCACCAGTAATCACATGTGTTGCCAAAAAAAACAAACTGTCTCGTCTCAGCTAATCATTCCATAAAATGTTCAGGATCAATTTGCCTAAACAGAAATACCATCAACTTGCCTTTGCGTGGTACCGTACATGTTCTAGGACAGTTTTTCTAACAAAATAAACTTTTACACAATTTCAAGCAATTTGAAATGGTTTGGGTGTCTGACCTATACTATACTGTATGTTCCTGGGTTTTGATCACACAGGATATATATGGAAATGAATTGGTAGAGGAGAGTGTCAGTGTTTGTGGGATGTAGGAACCACGTTCATGGGACAATCGTAGCCTTAGCCTGTACAACAACATACTGACAGCTAATATGCATGGCTTTTGCCACTCCTGCTGTTTATCTTTTTCGTATTTCCATTTTCCCAAATGGAAATACGATAAAATAAAATGGAAACGCTGAGTTTCGACAAAAATTACGTTCATCAAGTTTGAAGGATTAAGCTTATCATTGTGCACCCACTCTTAATGCTGACCTCCAGGTATGTGCAGCTTTGTATTTGACATGAGGTCAAAAAACATGTATTTAGTTAACAATGGGCTGGAAACAAACTCTTATTAAAAAATAACTCAAAGGAAATGAAATGCGATGTGTATCTGGAGGCCTGATAGCTGAGAAGAGAGAGTGATTGATTGTTGACCTGCTTCTGCCAGCCGCTTTATAGCTTTTAATGGTATTCCTAACACCACCCAATTACTTACTGTGGTATCATTTGAGCTTGCACCGACGAGTGGATGCCATTGGAAATTTCGAACTGGACCTGCTCCAACTTAATGCATAAATTAATAAGGGGCTGACTGGGAGGGGAATGTGGAGTCTATTGCAGAGCGTAGGGCGCAGGAGCAAACTCTAAATACAGCTCCGCCATAGAAAGCAATAAACCGCAGAGTTATTGGCAAACCATAACTTTCCACTCCGTTATCTGCGAGTATATTTATTGCTTACTGTGACTTCCTATAGCCACAAAACAAAGGCTCAGCTTCACTTCAGCTCACAACAAAAGAGTATAGCGATCCAGTGATTCTCTGTGGTCACCTAAAAGCAGCAGAGGGAAGGACTTCTCAGGGAAGCTACATGCAGATTATGGAGAAAGGGATTACCAGCTGACAGGTGTATAGGGAGCTTTCAGTTTTTATCACTAATGACGTGTTGACCAAGTATAAGATTCATAATACAACTCAGGCGACCTTAGACCGAAGATTTAATTTTTACTAACAAAGCAGAGGGATGAATAGATGAGTTTAGACCTGACCGTTTTCCACAATAACCGAGTTTGTTATAGACTCGTCAGTTAAATGACTGGAAACTCTGAATAAGACAATGTGCCTTTGTCTGACTAATGCATTGGATTCGTACAAATAGAGCTGTCGGTTTCACTACAGACTTGATGAAATGAAACGTATCCCGACTACGATCAAATCAGAAAGTGAATCTGTGAAAGGTCATTGTCTAGTTTGTCAAATAGTTATGAGCAGATTGATTTGTGGGCTTTGACAATCCCCGGTAAATCTGCACATTTGTGCTGAGCAAATGACATTTTCAAATGTTCTCTGTGGTTGGAGAAATATGAACGGAGGGGCTTTATTGTACATCAGCTGTATTCAGTGAAATATAATTACTGTTGTGTGTCCAGGAGATATTGTGATTAGCAAAGCACGAACAAGCACCTAAAGGAGCAAGGGCTGGCTCAACGTTACAATTCCTTTCCTTCTCTCACCAAATTTGCCTTATCAGCACTTACATTTAATTTGCCTGATCAATTTCGCTGTCTGCATATTTACCTTTTATAATTAAAAATTGGCTCACCGCTGGAGGAGGTTATTGTTAGTCATGCGTGAGACTACAGAGCAAACAGGGACTTGTGTAAGGAATGTCCTCAATTCCCTAAGAAATGGCACTTAAGTCCAAAATTGTCACAAATCCGAGAAGCACCCCACAGCAAACATAGATAATGTCCTACACAGAAATGTCAGAGAAGGGTTTGAGCGTGCCCTGCTTCACCCATCAAACCTGGTTCCAGACCTCTGTATTGCCAACATCCCAGAGTTTTTTTTGTGATTCAAATAGGTCTGGTGTTGTGCTCACTGACGGCTGGAAAAAAAGACGAAGCCAGTCAGAGCTTTGTCGGCGGCGGGATTAAGAACGGCTACATCATCGTCCTGTGCCAGATCTTGAAAGATGCCCATAAAAATGGTGGAGACTGACACAGCTGTACAGGGTGCTCTAAGTTGACTTATAGAAATAATAACTCTTACATCAGCATATTTCTTCGATGGACAAGTGTTAACTGCTCCTAGCAACCACTACTGCAGTGCAGACTGACGCTAACAGGACTGATACATCAGTCACTCTTGATTGTTTGAAATAACAACCCCCAAGGGAATCTGACTAACAAGAACACAATGCCAGACTGAAGAATGACGTCAGTTATAAGTTATACTCCACCCAAACTTTTTAGTTTGAAACTAGTAGTTTGAATTCAAGTCAGTTAGATAGGTATAGAGTTACCATAAATACCTTAATGCACCTGGGTAGCATGTAATATTGACCCCCAGTATCCTGTTAGTATGGATGGACAGCCTAACAGGCTACTGGTCATCATTTAAATATATATTGTCTGTTAAGTAATTAAACCTTATTGTTATATTATCGCCTTCCAGTATATATTGCTATCATGTTAGCCAATTACATATAACATAACATCACATAATAATAACATAATAACATATTAGTCCAATATTCACTCTCCTTCTAGGTCTGTTTGGTCTTTGCCAACTAAGGGAAATATCTGGCTCTGTAGCAGCTAAATGCTCCACTATGTTTACCTAGATGCTAACATTGTCTGCAGTTTGGTGCTGGGCCGGTAGCATAGTGGATTTGTTACAGTAAAGCTTTTTCATTGAAAACAGCTGCCTGCTGCAGCCGGAAACAAGGTTGATGAGACAATGAAACGGAACCAAAACAGTAAAGTTGCGGGCCATAAAAACCAAAACAATGAGCTAAAAGATGCTAAAACGCTCTGTAACGTTGAGAGGAACTGCAGTCACGTGATGATTCTCTGTGGGTTCATCACTATGTGCATCACCTTTCACATTACAGATGGATGGATGGATAGATAGATAGATAGATAGATAGATAGATAGATAGATAGATAGATATTGGCTTTTTAGAGTAAAGTCAATGGTAGTCAAAAACATACCCAGCAGATGTGATGGATGGATTGATTACCAGCCCAGATGACCATGACATACAGTAAGCTTGTCGCTGCTTCTGCGACACCGATTTGCTCAAACTTATCCAGAGTTAATCAGGAGAAAGAGCATACTGACACCGATGGCTGCCCTCCAGATAGGCAGATAGTTTACAGATAGGATGATTTTTGTTGGATTGCACTATAGTATTACATTGTTGACGCTGTCAGTTGTTTCCTTTACCGAGAGCGCCTGAGAGCATGCTGCCTCAGAGACAATGAATGCCACATGTATTTATTTTTTCTTACTTTTTGCCGTCATGTGTGATTTGCTGAGAATGCCGGACCTGGAGTGTCAGACCATTGTGAAAAATACAAAATGAAATGGGTAAATTGAAAACAACACGGGGCGGCTACAGTCACTGAGAACTGTAGACCGTCAGCCCGGGAGGAGAGTGCAGCTAAGTGCTGCAAAATGACAGATACAATATGTTCACAAGCAAAGGGCACGGTTAGTGCGTAGAAAAAAAGAAAACATGCTAGCAGTTCAGCACTACTCGTCGATTTTGTGTTTCAATAACTAATAAATGGTATCAACACTTCATCATTCTTTGTAGGAAAGCAGGAAAATAAAGACCTACTACTCTGTTTGTCATGTGGAAGTGATCCAGTTACTCAGAGCTACCAAAGGAAGTCCAGTCAGAGCTCTGAGGTGCAAAACAAACTCTTAATTACTAAAGTGCAACTGACTAACTCTTGAAACTGTGGAACTGTTTTTAACTATTTTGGATGTATTGCGAAGCAGTTTTTGTTTATAACAAATACAAATATTTTACTGGCATGAACGGTAAACAGAAAATATTTCAACAAAACGTACAGTAGCTACAGTCTACATGGTCTGTTCTTAATGCGTGGAGATTGGCCTGGGCTGACGTTAGATTCCCGGCCTAAATTATGTCCGTCCGCCCCTTCAGTCAGTCCGCAAGAGTAACTTAACGTGGACATGGCTTAGGATCAGTAAATTAGTTAGTCATAAAAGGACATTCTGTACATTCATGCAACGCATACAAATATTTTTATTTCAACCATGTCTTTAGAGCTGTAACTCTCTTTCAGACAAACCAACAAGAAATAGATCGCACATTAAATGCAAGAATAATATCAGTGAGGTGACTGGAGACCAATCATCAAAAGTAGGAAGGAAAGATGAAAAACGGTCATAGGGTTAAATAAAAGTATTATTATGATATTATATTCTGATGACATTAGATGCAAATGTTCCCACTGGTTGAAAAAGCCAAACGACGGTGGAGGCCGTGGGCAAGTTATGTAATCGTGTATGACACCAGTAACACAGACAGGCAGCAAGCCTAGATCAGGCACAAATTATGAATAGATGTAATCAGTTTGTATTAGTTGCCAATGCAAGCTGTATCCATCATGTTCAAAACAGATGAAAGCAGAACGTGTTAGCACAAAAACACATGGACCGTCCATCTCTCAACGGAACAAAAAATGGATGGGCAGCAGATGGTACAGTGTAAACGTTGTTCTTCAAGTAACATTTAATCTGGCCGTGATGGGATGGACTTTGCATATATAGAGTGAGAAAAATTTAGTTTGCTTTGGTGAAAGAGTTTTGTCATATGTTGAAAATAAATATGCATAGAAATCTCAATGGAACACGAGTCACAAGCATTTTGTTAGATTTATACCAGCGTTTGTCAGAATTAATCTGATATATATGTTTGACAGATGTCTTACTTTTTGTGATGATTAAGAAAAATAAAACAAAGTGTAATGAATTTGCACAAGGAAATGCTGCATCTCAAGATAGTAATGATAAAGAATTATGATACAGTGAGTTACTAAGAAAAGTATACCCCCTTTTCATTTTATATACAATAACTTTCATGTCGCACCATAAGACCATTTTAGCCACTAAAACAACAAATTGGTGAATAAATTTAGAATCCAATACAAAATCTAAAAGACCACATATCATTTTGGAAATCTAAGAGTTAGTACAACACAACTCAATCATTTTCTTGCCTATAGATCAATCAGGGTCTTATGTCAGCCCCCCCCTTATACTTTTATTTTTTTTGTTTGTAGCAAGGGAGATAAGGTTTGGTGGGTCCATGCAGTAGACCGGACTCATCTGGTCTGAGGGTTGAACATGTCAGAGCTTCCCTGGATAGGTAGCAGTAGCTGGGGGGTTTGTGGAGTGGGTGGTGAAAGACGGAGAGGAAGTCTGTAGTTTTCTCTTTCTGTCTTTGTGTTCACAATGTGCCACGTCCATTCTCTGCTCTGCAATCTGGAGTCAATCACAGTGTGTTGCACCCCGTTCTCCCTCCGTCCAGTTTCGTTTAAGGTAGCACCTCTCGTAGTTGTTTGAGCAAGGTTTCTTTCAACTGTCTTCCATCGCTCTATCCAGTCATCCCCATCTCAATAAGCAGGGCTTCAATGGCAGGACAGGCCCATTTATTACACTGATGCTTGGAATTTGGCACAGACGTCTGTGAGCTGTAGGAAAGAGCTAACTGGACCAAGCACAGCCCATGAACATAGCACAGTATGATTGTTCTAAGGACCTCTAGCACTAGTCTCTATGGTGGCTACGTGTGATTGGGTCAAATGAGAGGCACAATATATGGATATATAATAATATATAACAGGACTTTTTTTTTCACAGCTCGACAGACATTTTCAGCTTCTTTTAGCTCATTATTTTGGTTTTCTTGATCACAAATTTCACTTTCAACAGTGTTTTCTAGCTTGCATTCTTCTTCTTGCTTATGTTTGCTGCCACAAAATTAGTGGAATCAACCTCAACAGGCAGCAGACAGCTGATTTCAGTGAAAAAGCTCTGATAAATCCACTGAATGCTTCCTACCCTGCAGGAAACGAAACAACACAAGAGGCTGCTGTTCACGTCTCGTGTGAAACCAAAAGTCAGTGTTGACTCATTTTAACTTACGTACGTAACTAACGTAGTTCAGTCAGACAACTCACATCACATCTACCAAACACACCTTCCCAATTTGGTGGTCTATTCAAACTGCTAAAATGTCCCACCTCTCCCTCTGCCTGTCGATGCCACTGCTGCCCTGCATCAGTACTGCTGCCTGTTCTTTCAGCACCACCACCACCACCCACCATCCACCTGCAGCCTCCTGCTGGGGGGTTTAAGATATCAGCTCATCACTCCCCAATATCTCTGTGTAAACATATCTGCGGGGAGTGATGAGGTCGGAGCCTAGATGCCAAACTCTAACTATGTTCTGCTGCTATAATAAACATTTGAAACATGAGTTGTCTGACTGAAATACAGTTAGATTATTTTACTGATTCAATATAGCCACCTGAAAAATACAAATTACAAATTTAAATGGTCAAATAAAAGCAATAGGTCCAAATAATACTGAACAACAAAAAATAAATAAAACTATTAAACAATGTGGTTATGTTGTATTATTTTCAAATGTTCCAGTATGCAACATAACCAAGACTTTCCTACAAACACTGGATTAAGATCATGTGAGGTTGGTATCATTACTAAAATAAGCTTAATTTATTTGTCTTTATTTCTAACACAATTTCAAAGCATGCAATGAAAAAAATATGTCATTATAATAGATTGTAAAAGATTAAAGAACAAGAGAACAAATGAATGTAAACTTCGCACTCAACATTCATCACTCATGAAGATAAATATTCTCATTTTCTGCTTGGTTTAAGATTGTTTATAATAACCTTTTATAAATTGGATACAGGATCGAAAACACGCACCACCCGGCCACAAACAGTCTGTGAGAGGAAGATAAAGAACCAAATTAGTTCAATTAGGTTAATTATTGAGACTAATTATCCGAATGAAATGATGTCATTGAAAAGGTTTCTCTAGACTGCAGAAAATTAGTAAATCTACGTCTCAAGCTGCTGAACACTCTCGCAACTTTCCCCAAACATGATCCAATTGTTCCAGTAATAAAGGCCGAATTAAAAAAGGATTTTCACGCTGTCTGGCTAACAAACACTCTTTTTAATTTGGGATTATTTCCAACCAAAATAACATGCAAGGAGCAATTAGCAAGCGATAACAAGAGCACGGACTGAGTCTTATTACGTTGTGTCTCTATTGTTGCTAAGCTGCTCTCAACGTCCATGAAAGAGACAGATAATGTTAGAAAGTGGAGAAATGAGGAGCTTTACCTTCACAGAAACCTTCAGTTAGCTTATTTATTACAACCAACACCATCTGCTGATTATGGCGGCTGTACTGAATAACAATTTCAACATTGCAGGTGTTCTAAATAATTAACTATAACAATGATACTTGTGTGAAAAAAAGATGACAACATACTGAGAGAGCTGAAAGAAATATCCAGCAGTTAGAGCATCTTCAGCTTTGGTCAAACGCACACGTTCACAAAAAATCTAATTTATGTCTGTTTTTTTCAGGCAGCTATTTCCTTTAACAGGAGGAGGGTGGATAACATATTCAACATCAGGCACCGTGAAAGCCCTTCAGCACATTATACCTTCATGCAAGGTCTATTTATTGCAACAAAATGTCATTCCTCTTCTCATTCTTCCTCCTTAACCCTTAGTGTCTTTCACTGCTTCCACAGCACATTTCTAAATATGTGTTAAATCCATTGGCTGGGCTTTGTGCAGCGGCAGACGCTCTCCTCTCAGTATGCTAAGTCTGGCGGTCTGACAGTGGAGTTGTTTCACTGCATAGATCTCATTACTTAAAATCCTCAGCTCTGAAACAGAAGGTCAGGGATCAGCAAATCCTCACTTCTGGCCAGGCTTATGATTCCATTCTGATGCAATTTTCCCTCTCCAATTCCCTGATTATCACACTCCTGCCCACCAATTTGATATCTCATCTGTCTAAGTTCAGACACATTCACTCTGCTTCAATTTTCACCAAGCGCTGGCACTGTCAAAGCATTCCACGGGCTGCTTTTCCAAAACAATTTATAGCTTGCTTTTCTTTTTTGGCATGCACTTGCTGACATACTCTGAACAAGGACTGTACATCTGAAAAGCACTTTTTTTGTTGTTTGTTTCATGAGAAATGCTGTTACCACCAACACCTTCGCCAACAAACATTCGGAACTCAAACGTTAACTCCACAAGAAATGACTAGATTCTCTGCTCCTGAGTTTGTCATGTGTGTAATTGTTTTCCACTTTGAATCTATTTCAGTTCTTCAAAACAATAATGCATTTGAATACTGTAATAAGCACAAACATCAGTCATCATTTAATTTGATGTCTGTAGTGTCAACAGTCATACAGAGGCAAAGAAGATACTTTTAATTTGCTCTGTAAAAGTGTAAATTAAGTTATTTCATACAAAAATTAAACATTGAATTGATGGTGTATTGTGTGAACATAACTGCTATGCTTTATTAACCCTTTACTGGTCCCACCCAGTAAAAAAGCGCTGCGATTTTTTTGTGCATGTGTTGTTTTTTTGAATTCCTTAGTTCCTTTGGGCAACAACAACGAAAAGCCATTTCAACTGACCAATAGCTGGTTGTTGTTTTGAGTCATTTTGGGTCAAACCTTTTTTAAAGATGAATGAATAAAACAGAAATGCAGTAATGGTCAAATAATAATAATAATAATAAACTGTTACTTAATATGCAGTGCAATATTCAGATATTTCAGAGCTGCTCATCTGTGATAAACTGTTTTTTTCTGGCTCCTCTTCTTGTTTTCTACAAACCATCATGGCTTGTACTCAAGAAACGGTTATTGTGCTTAAATTTGCTGCTGAAACATTTTCAAATCACTCTGTACCCCCATCACCCATACCTCACCAGTGACTATATTTTCATTGAAAACATGCAAAAAATATATACTTTTAAAAACATCCAAAAAATCATACTGATAATAATCAACTATGCACATGTACGCTGGCATGACATTTATCATACTGACAGCAGTTTATAATCAGAAAGCTTTATATTCCATAGAAATATTAAACCATTAAAAAAAGAAAGAAAAAAGCTGTATATAAAAGCTTGCAATAGCAAGGTTACACCTTTTTTGAACATCTTTTTGGATGTATTCACCAATTGGTAGTGTGTGTGTGTGTGTGTGTGTGTGTGTGTGTGTTCCACATTTATATAACAGTAATCACAGTAAGCCCTCTGAAACTAAATTAAAGCAATCAAGACTCAGCAGCTCTGTGAGGCTGTACTTAATGCTAACATTAGCATGCTAACATGCTGAAGCTAACAGGATTAATGTTTACCATGTTCACCATCTAAGTTTAGTGTGTTAGCAGGAATGTCAGTAGATGTGCAGGTATTTGGTCATAAACCAAAGTATTGGACAAATACAAATGTTGATCTGATGATGGCGCCAAACAAAAAGTTCAGATATTACAATTCATCCTTTCAGAAACGTTTCTGCTGTTACAAATTTTGAGACATTTCAATCAAAAACAAAAAGAGTCAAGAAATCACCAAAATCAGTAGGATTCATCTTTTACAAATTTCATGGCAATCCATCCAATATTTGTCAAGATATCTCAGTCTGGACCGAAGTGGTGGACAAACTGACCAACATTGCCAGATAGAGCTCTGCTGCTAGCAAGGCCAAAATATGATTACCTGTGAAAACCCCACATTGAACAGCCCACATGCCAAGAGGGAATTTTCTGCAGCTAACATCCTGGAAAGAAGCCACCTGAAAAGGTCTGGTTCTAAAAAACACAGTGCTATCATTGGCTCAATCAGGTTGTTAAGTAAAAATCATTTTTCAGCAAGATATTACAAGTTCAAATATGCCCTACCAGACATAGAGAAGAACATTAAAGCGTTAAAAAGGTCCAGTGGATGTTTCCAGCTCCACAAGCAACGTAGCCGTCAATTTTATCCAAAGGAAGTGGATTGTTCTCTGTGCACAGGCAAACAATAAACACACACACACACACATGCTATCCCCACCAAAACCAATGCAAATTCTGGAAGGCTTTCCAACAATTCCATAATGTTATCACAAAATAGCATCAGATGATGCATAATTAGGTATCTCGGAGGTAAGAAAAATGTCCCAGCAGCTAGACAAACAGGTGGCCAATCTGATTACGAATATGTCAAGGTGGAGGAAATCTGCATCCGCTTTGAGCCATTCTTGGAGGCACTGCAGATGTGATTTATAGTGGAAATAATGAGAAGTGTTCACATGCTACAAATGAATCCACTGATCCAGCATCAATAAGACGCCCTGCCATCTTGTAGGTAAGTACCGGGACAGAATATCATTTTGGGGGGAGCTTATAGCATCTGGAAGTTAAGGTTCAAAGTTGTTCTAAAAATATATTTGGACACTTCTTGCTGTTCCTGCTTCCACTCCGTCTGAGCCAGGAAAAACCCAAAGTAGCAGACAATTGAAGTGATGAATAAAAAGCATCAAAAAATGGGGTTAAGAAATACTTTGACACATAAATTTAAGGGTTAAATATCCTAAACGTGTACAAGTTTAAGCTGCAGTTTATCATCAATGCACACTAAGAATTGCAGCATGCATAAATGCAACTTTAATGTTGCCTTTTGCGTATTATTCCACAACCTGATCCCCTTTGATGCAGCCTTTCGTAGGGGCCTTTAAAGGGAGCTGCTTACTGAGAGCCATAAAGATTCAAGAGTGAATAATGTCCCGACTTCCCTTATCAGGGCCTGACACGCTAGCTGACAAAGTATTACCATAACAAGCTGCACTGCATTCTCATGACTTAGCAGCATTGTTGGTGTCAGCAAAACAAAATATGGCTACAGCAACACGCACACCCCTGATCTTAAGACATTATAGGGAAAACAAGAAAAGAGATGAGCATGATACAAGAGCAGCGGCCTTTGAAATGGCATTCATTATGTATTTGATGCTAATATGTATTGCTAACTCCTCAACAATAAGGCAATGGAAAACATGCTCCAGGATCCAAAATTAGAACACAAACAGATTTAACCACGCTGGGTGTTTCCATTACTGTATCAGGCAAACAGTCTCTAATTGCCTTCTCGAGCTAGCATTTGGGTAAAATGTAGGGCATTAATAGATGCACCTCCCCACCATTTCAGGGGCGTCCAAAAATGAAAAAGGAAGCCTTTCCCCCTGTGTGTGCGCTGGGCGGGACATGACTAGGACTTGTGCCAGGCACTTGCAAATGCGGTCTGAGCCCCTCAATAGCGATCCTTTAAGCTGCTATCAGCACAAATAGAACAGAAAGCCACTGCTTTACATTTTCATTGATTGAGGATTAACTTTTCTTGTGATTAAAAAAAGTGCTCTTTCAAAGGAGGATGCCTCTGTGCGGCCCTTAAGCGATGTCTTGCCTTATGCTCCCCACCACCCCCCACTGCCCCCCCCCAATACTGTCAGCAAATCTGTGGTATCCACGAGCAGTGCTTCACGGAAGGGCTCTGCTTCTACTGACAGTCCCACAGTAGCTGATGCTGACACTGTCCTGTATTTTGTTACACATTAGCAGCCTGAACCTATTTATATGCAGAGATCATTTATCTAATCATGTCTGTGAACACGTGTTAAATGAACTGCATGCTGTTCTTTCCCAGCAGCAGCAGGAGTTGGACTGTGTTCATTATTTCCCAAAGTGCACAAACAGCTCACACCATGTGTTTGCTTTTTTAAAAGTCGAATGCTTGTGATCCCACAGAGAGTGCATTCCAGAGAAAGGATGAAGCATTTAATATATATGTAATATATGCAACCCATTTTATAGTAAGTTGGGGATGTTGGGTGATTGCTTGGACCAGACATTGCAGGTGTAAGCAGAACATGCACAAAATGAACATGGCCAAGCTGGTCTTTAGCTCCATGCTACTCAGCCGAGATCATCCTACATTTTCGCTATCAATAAGATGCTAACACAAACTAAAAGGAAAATAAAGTGCTGCAGGAGTCCTAAAACCCTGAAGTGAGTTAGCATGTTAGCTCTTCCTGTTCCCTCGTCTGGAAGTCAGCGGGTTTCTTGAACGGGTTTTTGGTTCGATGTCTGAAATAAGGTCTGTGGTTAACACAAGCTGAAGAGATTTTCACGTTTTGCTCTACGACATAAAGTCCGTCAGTAAATACCCCACTGGTGAATTTTGAAGCTTTTACGTGTCTTAAAAAAGGCGGTTGCTAACAAGCGGCTAAATAAGACTACAGAGGTCGTCGGGGACGTTAAACGTCGTCACGCCGAACACAGAAACTCATCTGCTCACTCGTCCGCCTTCACAGCCTCGTTCGGTTTATACTGCAAACTGTTCTAACTCAGACTTTCCCAAAGGCTTCTGTATAAACCAGATTACAAGTTGGAAGCTTAGGCTATAAACCAACTACACCACGGTCGCATGACATTGCTGAATCATAAACTTTTGTTTGCCACAGAGCTTATTTTCTACATTAATCCAAAAGCCAATGGAAAAATCTCATTGGCTTTTTGTGGAGGGAACCAGGGTGATGCTAACTTCCAGGTTGGACTACAAAAATACATCATCCCTGCAGCACTCGTAAAGATAATGAAAGTAATACAAGAAATACATTTTAAATTCATGAGAATCTTTTCATCATTTGGATTTGGACATCTTGTTTCCATATGTTCTGCAATGTATTTGATAGAGGTCATAGCGTTCACACTTTTTATCTGTTTGAAACATGAAAATAATCAGCAAACACACAATCTCAGAAACAACTGAAAGAATCTTAACCAGCATTGTGTTGCAGACATTTTGGGACCTTTCTCTCATATTTGGATTTATTACCTGCATATTATTGCTCATGAATTAAACATTGCAGTACATTTGGAGGCACTTTTATCAATTTAGGGATTATGGCTTAGTTAAAATTCTCTAACTGATCCCATAAAACAGCCACTTAAGATGCATTGTATAGGCAAAGGAGAGACTGCACTGTCACTTTGCAATTTCCAGGTAAATGTATAATAAAGATTAATGGCTTGCATAAAAGAAAAGCATGGCTACTAAACTGCGGGTTTAGAATAGCAGCACATCGTAATGACACGGCTGTTACAACTACTGAATCACAGACCTGAGACCGCACTCCAGCACTGCTCAGTAATGCCTCATCATGACCGCCCAACAATTAAAAACAAGAATCAAAGAGGTGATTATTGAGGAATAAGTTCCCCTTGTTCTTTGTGTAATCCTTCCAGAGGGATAAGAAACAACAAAAAACAGTGTTTGGTCCCATATCTGCTTAAATGCTGGAATTAAAGCAATTACCAAAGAGCAAGGGACTTGTGACGGAATAATAAATAGTTAGCCTAAAAGCAAAAGTACTTAGCGTTATACAGCCCAACAAAATCCCTCCCCTATGTAATCAGTTTAAGGAGAAACATCTCATTAGGGGCCAGCAACGCAGCCACTGATCTCCATACAACAGCTGGCAAGGGCACTATAATGGGGCCACCATGGCCAATGCTCCTCACATTAACTTTCAACTTATGGATAGTGTGGCTCTTCTCCAGCTATATCTTCAGCCCCACCATTATGACTGCCAAGGTCACATCTGATGAAAACATGATGAAGCAGCAGTTTATCTTTCCACTTTTTTCTCTTTCCTTCCCTCTCGCTCTCTCTATCTCAGTCTCCCTCCCCACCTCTCTGTGTCTCTCTCTCTCCTGACACAGAGTTATTGAACAGTGGGGGACCGCTGAGTTTTAATTACAAGAAGATCCGTGGAGTTAATTGAACATTGCGCAGGCCCTAATTTCACTTTACAGCAAATCAAGATGTTAGTTATGTAAATTCTGTCCTGTGCCACTGGGGGATTGGGGACTTCTGCCAGGCACCAAAGTCATTCTCTCCCTACTGGCACCAAGTTTACTCTCTGCAACTTACCTGAAGGACTTTTTATCAGAATACTCTCTTAAAGATACCTCACATACTCATGGTTTCCACCAGGGCAGCGCTAGGGCTACACATCTATAGATACTTTTATTAAAATGAGAAAGCACTCAGAGTTAGCATACCTCAACCAAGGTTGCACAATCCTGTAGATGTGTTATGCCTGTTGAAAACGTGCCTGTTTGCTACTATGCAACTGCTCCGGTTCTTGAATGTACTGTAGTGAGCAACGGCAAGCAAGCTGTCGCATCGGCGGTGTAACAGTTAATAGGGGTCCCCTCTCAATACACTACACAATGTGTACTTCTGGTGGTAGTAACACACTACATATGTCCCGTAGATCTCAAGAGCTCAGAATTGTGCAATACACCCGCCAAGTGTGGAGTCCATCGGATGAACAGTCGTCGAGATAATCGAAGAACAAACATACAGACAGAGACTCCTAATGTTTTAGTTCCATGACATGCACGGGTGTGACTCACACTAGCACTCGGCAACGCGATGCACATTCCGGCCGACGGTTTCACGCTAGTCCACTTAGTGACGTTTGATGGCGGTAAGGCACCAAGAAACGCAGCAATGTGCAGTAAAGGCAAAAACTGTAAACAATGCAGGATTTTAAATATACTTCAAATAGTGCCACTACTAGTGGAACTCTCTGTCATCTCTAACTTTTTCTGTGATCACTCATTTTACAGCACAGCTGGTGTCATTAAGGTGTATTTATGTTGATTTTGTCGGACGACATCTCGACCATGATGTCAATCCTACTCCTTCCCAGATGTTGGCTGCGATGCTGTTTTGTTGTTTGCCAACTGAGAAGAGGGCGAAGAAGAAGAGATGTAGCTGTTTTTATGTTGTTCAGGTGTTTCATTGTGGACAGACATCTCTACAAAAACAACCTGGAAACGCTGTGTGGACGCAACTCATTCTCACATGAAAACAGCGTTTTAATGTAGATGTAGTCTGAGACCTCAAAGTTACACACAACGCATGTTAAGATGCAGATCGATTTATCTTGAACCACGGAATCCAGAAAAGTACAATCTGAATCTGACATCATTTTTCCAAATCATTTTGTCTGAATATTTGGTTTTTAGTGGGTGAAAATTGCTGCAGTCTATGTGTTGCTTTCAGCCCCTTCATCTGTGACCCTGGGTGTGATACTACCAATAGGAGGTGCAAAAGTAAAATCCACATAGTGGCTGTAACCCTTTAGAACTGAGAAGTTTTAAATAACTTAAAAACTTTAAATAACTTTGGACCTGTTTATGATAGAGACGCGCTTTAAATTATGTCTGAACCGATTCTCAGATTTCCGAGTCAACTTGAATGGTGCGTTTATGACAATCAGGGAAAGTTGCTCATCACAGTGGCTGTGATGGAAATATATGGACTGATTAGGTCACTCTCAGAGGTGATATTATATAAAGACAGCACCAAAATGTACATATCGTCACATTGTCTACTAACAAAACACCCAGGACAATATCCAATAAATGGCTGGAACTCACTGAGAAAGTGGTGTATTTGCACCACACTTCACATGGAGCTCCAAAACACCTAAATACAACTTCTCTTATTGAAAAAACAAACATTCCCAGATTGACTATCAAGTTATTTTTTTAATGTCAAATATGGTGTGCTCACACAAAGGTAATGCAAGATGGAGACTTTACTCTGCACCAGAAAGTAAGGGCAGGTTGAATCATATGATGTATAACACTTGATAGTGACTGAAAGAATAAGCTCAGAATGTCAAAAATGTCAAACTATGTCCAGGCGTTTCTTTGTCTATGTAGGTTTTTAAGGAATTATGAATAAAAATGTTCAAATGGCTACATGCTAGCTCTCTGCCACAGATCTGCACCAAAAACTAGCCACTGGTTCTTTGCCCCATGGCAAAACCAATCAGGACCAAATATATACAGTCTACATAACAGATTTGACTTCACCCAAAATCTGGCTGTAAATACAACACTGAAGACTGACAGCTGTAGAGAGCCAGCCGTAGCACGACTGCATGCTATGGAGCATTTTAATGAGAGCAAATAGATTAGAATGAATCCTTTACTGCTGACAAGGTGTTAACTGTAGCCTGTGTCTTAAGGCCCTTTCCAATATGCCAAGGACTTGAGGGAACACAGTGAAAGACTGAAATCTGTGATCCAATTTGGAAACAATGTGGCGCCATTAAATTCATCAGTACATAAACCTCAACATAACTAGGGATTATGTTTGTCAGGATGATTTGATTTTAAAGCGATGATGAGGTCTAAAGGGGAAAGACGTGCGGATGGCAATCTTCCGTTCTGAGCGCAACACTATTGAGCTGTAAAAGGGGAGGAAGGTCGGCATGTCTTGATTGAAATGACAGCTCTCTGAGGGGGCTGACTGGCTAGCGACTTCCAGACAGGTTTTAGTTTGAAGTCCCATGAAACCTACTGTTTCTGCAGGAGGTTCGTTCACTCAGTTCCCCAAAAGGTCTGTTTGCACTCCGGGCCTCATGGGAAATCCCATACAGCCGTGGGCATGGTTGATAACAAAAGAAAATGTTCTGTCGGTCTCTCTCCCCCCTCTCCCTCTCTCTCCATCTCCACCCCGGGCCTTATCTTAAATACCTTGAAGTGGATGGAGGCACTGGTTTGTTGGAAGCTGTCAGCAGAGCTCCAATGAGAGGCGCCTCTCTGGGGTTGATAGGACTGTGGGTAGCTCCATACTCGACACAACACGAGGCTGTATTACACAGTTGAGGCTTGTACATTTTTCACATGCTGCGGTGAAATTGCCTTTAAAAAGAGCAGAGCTCAAATTCTATAAATATGGAAAGATGCCTAAAGAAATGTTGTGGAGAGTGAAAAAGTCAGGCCCGTTTCTGATCTCTCCTTTATTGTGGAGGCATCTTGAAAGAGCTCAAATGATACAAAGATTCAAAAAGTTAACAAACTTCATTTGAGGTGCAGGATTTTATTTCATCCGTTTTCCCCAATTTTGTTCCACCCTCCTGTGACCTGACCGCAAATTGTGCAGATGGCTTTCAGCTCAGCAGCATCCCTCTAAAAGCCCGGAGAACTCAATGAGACAGCATGAGTCCCTGTGATTTGCCACAAGAAGCGCCTTTACAAATACTTCTAACAGCCATGACGACCCCTCTTCCACACTGGGCCTGACTACAGGCTATTTTGCCACTCCGGTGTCTCAGCATAAGTGAATGATACATAGTGTTCCTCAGCAGGATCCACTGCCAAAGCCCTCATGGTGAGGACTGCTTGCATCAGTTTCCAAGATAAGACAGCGAGTGAGAGACTTGGGGAGGGTGAAGTCAAAGGCGAAGGCATGGCACTTACTTAAATGTCATACTGTCTATTTCATTTGCATGTGGGAAGCATCAGGACCAGAGAGACTGCCAAGTCGCAGACAGCAGCGTTCTCCATATTGGAGATGGAGAATGGGAGGAGAAAGCGGAGCTCTAGGAAGACAGCAAGTTGGACGAGCTCGTGAATGTAAACATCACCATTTACTTCAGGAAGGTTGACTCTCTAATGCTGCAGATCATCATTAAAAGCATATTTCACAGTCCTGGGATCCTGTTCATAGTCAATAGTGAAGCATGAGGATGATTTCTCTGCAGGTGTTTCATGCAGCTGAACATTTTCCTTCTACTTTACCAGGTCTTAAATTTTGACAAGTCAGAAAGTAGCACATCGTCTTGGAGAATATTTCATATACAGTATTTAAAATCAAGTGGGTATTATTTTTCTCTGTCATTCACGTTCCAGTCAAACCGGTCGGCCCAGAAAATATCTTAGAGGAGTTTCCCCTGTGCCACCAAAACTCTGTGGTAGTTATAATAATTACAACAACGGCTCAAATCAGAGCAAACAGAGCCAAATATCACAGGTAGGAGAAACAAAATGACGCCTGTGTTCTCTGGGAATGAAGAAAAAAGGCTTGGCACAGAGCAGCGATGGAACAAAAAGCTCTGCATCACTCTTCATTCCTGTCCTCCTCTTGGTTTGCATTTCTCTTTTTCCTCCTCATCCCTACAGAGACTAATTATTTTCTGAAGTTTCAGCCGTTCCTAGTCCTCTATATTTACCGGAAGCGAACGACAAAAATGGAGTGGCGGGGTGAAAGTCAGGGATGCCGTGTTTTTCCACTTGACTTTCATTTGTTTTCTCAGCCAGGTCTTACATTTTTGGGTTGTTTTTTTTTTTGTATGTTGCTTCGGGTTTATTTCTGATGCTTTCTGCTGTCACCTGTTTCTAAGGGGGCAGAAAGACGGAGTTTGAATGCATGGGAACTATAGCATAAGAAGAAACATTATAGAGGATCATGTCACTCATTTGTTGGTCTTTTACATCACAAATATGTAATCATAGTAACGAGCACTTGCAAAATTAGTCAATGATGATAAACTGTACTCAGTGGTAAAAAGTGTTGGTTTTTTTCCAACCATGCTGTCAACACTTCTCCCAGAAACATGATAAGCACTGCGCCTCAAGCACACCAACCCGTTTTATTTGGCTTATTCAAATTTCTAGACTTGGGCGGATTGACGATGACAAGACATATGTGTTTTCATTTTTATGAGGAGCACATCTCTGGCTAAAATGGGAGAGTAATTTGCACACAGGCTCACACACAGTTTCATGCTAATGATTGATAATGTTTCATTAATGCAAAATATTCTCTGCCAAGGATCTAAACAAATTGTGGCAATTTAGTCCTCCCAATGTGTGTTATCCATCATTTCCACCAAGGAAAGAGCATGCATCAGTGCCATTTTCCTCTAAAAGAAGCTCACAGGTCCAGAGGCAGCAGCTGCACATTTTTAGTTGAAGAAAATCTTTTCTAAAAGACGTTTTCTGAATTCTTTATGTGCTAAATGATTTACCTGGAGAGTAAGACTTTGATTTTTAACACTTGTTATGTATGCGATAAACAATTTATGAACACAGACTTTTAGAATAAGAATAAACCAAATAATGGTGTATAGGTGTTTTCTACAGGCCTAATGAGTTGCAAGCTAAAGACACAGAGCAGAGGAAGCCCCAGGGCTTACTGCACTAGGAAGTGTTTTATTCAAGATTAAAAGGCTTTTTTTCATGTATTTTGACATGGACGCCATTTAATAAGGAAGTCTCAGTTACTGAATAAGCTGTGCTTTTTTAAACGTGTGCATTGTATTGCTCACAGAGTGCGAAAGTAACAATAAAAGCAACTGTAATAATTTACAGTATGCTCATTTACAGTATGCATTCCATGTATAATTAGTTCATAACAGTTTATGTCATGCCATATGTCACAACTAATCAAAAGACTATCTGCACATCACAGTCACAGTACAGTGTATGACTCCCAAAACGACATATATAGGCGTACAGGACCTTCGTCGTCATGGTAACAATAATAAACACGTGGTTAACATTGTGCAAGCAGTCGCAGTTTGGTTAGGTTCAGGAAAAGATCATGGTTTGGGTTCAAATAACTACGTTAGTGAGTTAGTGACGTAAGTTACGTACGTAACTAAACGTATGTACCTAAGTTAAAATAAGTCAAGGTTGACTTTTGGTTTCACACGGGACATGACTTTCTCCTTGTTTGACCTCTGGACTTCCACCTTTGCTAACACGTTAGCCAGCCGGGAATGTGCTGGCGCTAGAAAGTCACGATAGCTGCCCAAGCTATAAAGCGTTTGGATTTCCCTGCACTGTGCTGTTTACTTGAATTCGGCATTGTACATCATGAAGTCGCTCATGGGTCAATAAGGTCACACAGTTTATTCAAAAGACATTCCGTACCACTCTAACTGCCTCCAAACCATTCCTCTTTCGTGGAGCAGTTTATACTCAGCGGAGGTTAAATAAAAGAGGATGGTGCAACCAACCAATCAGCTACGATAGCTTCCTCCATTTTGGACTCACCGGCTCTCTGTTTCCTCAGTGCTCAGCATTTTCAAGATAGCTTGGTCACGCAGATTTACATTGCCCCGCGAGTGAATTCACGAACCGCGGCGATTCCACTGAAACTCATTTCACCATTTTAAAAGCTGGTGTGACCGGGCCTGAACTCCCAGGACACACCAAAGGAAAAAGGTGGCATGAATGTCATGACGAGGTAATCTTATTCTGAGTCCACCTAATGCTACACATATGTCAATGAAAGCTAAAAAATGTTACTGATGTGTGTGTCGAATACTCCCGGCAGTCACTTGTGAATGATGCCTGCCAGCCTGACCTTCACAAGTCTCCCTGCACATTCAGCTGGAGGGGGAGGAAGAAATGGAAATATGTCGTCCAGCTGCCCGTTCAGGGAGATCAATCACTTTAGACAGGTCATTGTTCTTCTCAGTGGTTAAAAGAACAGAGGTCTATCCCTGAAGTAAGGAAGGAGCCTTGGCTGCCGGCCAGAGCACCAGGGCCCCTGGATTAATCATGAGGGCGCACAGCAGGGATGAGATTGGAGGGACACCGGGATGGACATTAGACTATTTGTTATTAAAATAAAATTTCATGAATTTGAATATCTCATATATGTTAGAGAATAAATATAAATCCTACATTCTTATAAAGTCTAGACTGTCCATGTAATTTTTACATTATCTGAAGGTGCAGTCTAACTCAAGCAGGCCCCTCACTCCAACAAAACCAACTTGGGTGCGTCTCTAGACCCACTTTTTGATTTATAATGAAGGTGGTAAACTTCATAAAATGTGACAATATGTAAAAAGGCTGCGCATTAGTAACATATTGAGGTGGCAGCACTAATCTGGCAACCCATAAACACCATGTAGTTTCTGGGAGCATTATATGAAAATGGTCAGAATTGGTGACTGAAGACGTTGCATATACTGTGTAAACTAGAGCCCAAACAATACATCGATCTAGCCGATATTTCAGCTTAGATATATCAGTATCTGCATATTTGGCAGCTTATAAGTAGCAAGAAATTGCAGCATGACTTATTGTGGTTCCCATTTTATGTACTGTGCTTACCTCTCTTTGGTTATTTGTATGTTCACCTTGGAAGAAAAAAGGGTATGGCCAATATAAATTTGATCTATTCTGCAGATAAAAATGAAAACTGTTAAGAAATTGCATTATGGAAAGCAAAAGTTATATTTTAGATAAATTAGAAAAAGTGTTACCATGACATATTTTATCTATTTTGTGTTTGTGGCGTCTTCTTCGCCTCACTCTGGTGCACCAAGCTGTAATGGGCTCATTGCTGCCCCTTGAATCTGGAGTGCAACTACAGTTCGTGAGAATCGCAAACATAGTGGAGAACAATATCCACCGATATGTATAATTACCAGATTTGTTTAACCCTCAAATATAATGTAAATATAACAATATTTGTATCTGCATCACAAATGCAGTATAGGTCGGGCCCCAGTATAACCATGGGAACAGCATTTTTTTGAAACAATGCATATTTAAGGACTAAGTCCACCCTCAAATAACGCCAGGACCCTCCCTGCGTGAGGCGCGGCTTTGTGGCTGCGTACTCTGTGACAACACAGGGGACACCGTCTGACCACCGCATGGTGTAACGTGGATAGCGACGTGCGTTGCTGCGGTGCTGGTAGTCAGAGCTAACCAGCCACGAGCCCTCCGTGAAAGCCTGCTAACATTAGCAGCTACATTACCCAGCCAGGCTAAATTAGCTTAGGTCTCGTATCACAGTTCAGAGCCGCAGTCCTGACAAAGCAACTCAAAACTGATAAATAATGAATGGAAAACACCACTTATTAAAACTTGGCTATAACTCAGAGATCAGCACTGCTGTTTAAGATCTGATCCGTCTCAGTGAAATCTGAAATCTGAAAGAGCGGATTATGATTGTATAGAGTGTATACAATGTGTGTATAGATTGTTTTTTCCACTGATGACGTCTTAGGACAACCGTTCTTGTACACGTAAGCATTTTAAAGTGAACTGCTTCAGCTCGTTTCATTTTTTAGGCGGCGCACTGAGCCTGGTTGTCTGAGGTAAACACATCTACCAAACCAAAAGTAATTATCATCAACTGTTGACAAAATGACTAGTATTGTTTTTTTCTACCAGAGACAAATAATAAATTAAAGTTTAGCGTTCTTTGGGTGAAGTTACTCTTTAAAGGGATTATTTTCAGTTGACTTTTGTCACTTATGAAAGTAAAAATCAGACATTATGTCAGCCTGACAGATGTCCAGCTAATCTCCATTAAACAACCTCCATTGCAGAAAAAAAAGATGTATCACCGTACACAACTATACAAAACAAAAGGAAGCAAAAAAGACACACAAATGTAAAGAGGCTCACTTAACAAGCCAACCATGGACCCTCAGTGTGTGAAGATAAAAAATCCAGCAAACTGTTTTAGGTTGCACTGCATGGGTCAAATATCAAAATATGGTGCAGCAGTTCAGTTGCTATCAAGGTGGAATACTGAAACTCTCAAAAAATATTTTGACAGTATACATATAATTGTTTTATACATATATTAGAGCGGGTTCAGTTAAGGGGCTCAAGTTTATTTGGATGTTTACCCGTCTCTATATTTGTCTCAGGATGTGAGGGAGGCATGGAGCGTCTCTTGCAGACATACATATAATTGACTATGTTGCCCGACAGGCAAGGAAATTGATAGATAGGGCTGCATGTAAATAGCAACCAAAGTTGTGTGTATGGCAGGCGAAAGATGTGACAAGTGAACAGTGAGAAGAGGAAGAGACAAACTTTCATCTGTGAGAATGGGGGGGGGGGGGGGGGGNTGGAGAAAGTTACAGCAGCTGTAATGCTGTTGGAAACTTGCTTGTGATGGAGAAGGGGAGAAACTATTTGTGAATCTTGACTGTTTTTGTCATTGATCTATTCTGACTTGCCATAGGTGCTACAGAAGAGTTTTGTCTCACACTGGAATAGTCAGTTACTGGATTGTTATAGCACTGCGGGTGTCAGAAAAGAGCGAGTGGACATCACCCAACTGGTGAAAAGATGCCTGAACGGCAGAAATTCACTGAATTGTGAGATCAAACCATGCTTGAGCAAACTATTGACTGAAAGATCCACAAAGAAGAGAGCAGGCTTTGAGGTAAGAGGCAAGCAGATGAGGAAAACTCATACAATTAGCAGAGGATCAGAGCTAAATCTTCAAGTTCAACTAACATAGTGTAAAACCCTGGAGACAACCAAAAGCTTTGCATCAATACCCACCATGCAGTAATGGCAGCAGTGACACAAATTATGACCACGTGCAGAGAAATATCAAACAATATTGATCACCAATGGGAGAATGTGGGTGTAGAAGGTCCAACATTTCAAAAATAATTAGCATGTAAGCATTTTACAGAGTCAAGAGGAAGTTTTCAAAAATATGATATTTGGCCAGCCCTTCAGCGGCCATGTGAGATCAATATGGTCTGAATTAATGGGTAACTTAACAAGGCACTTAAAACTCTCTTAACAGGACAGATAAAAACCCAGTGAACTTTGAAAGGTAATGAACATTTTTCATCCGTGCGAAGCTGCTGGCTTTATTAGCTGAAACAAATGGAGCAGGCGCTTAAATCAGACACTAAACTTGACTTCTAAATAAATTAAGGTTGCTGAAAATACAACAGAGGTCTTTCTGGTCAGCTTAGCAGCAAATCCAGAGGTGCAGGGAAGAGTGAAGAAGTGAGAGTGATACCATCAGCAGCTTCACACTGTGGTGTGACGTTTGAAGAATGGAGCCCTGATTCTTCATTAATCTCGTTTCTGGTGGTGATGGCAGTCAGCCTGTTTGCTGTCCATCAGGTTGTTCTTATTGGGGGGGGGCAAGCAAGAATCAAGCACTCAAGATCAAAATCCAGCCATCATATTTATTTGCTTCAAATCAATTCGTCAGGCTTTAAGAATCAAACGTTTATTTTGCTAATTTGCCTGTGAGTGATTATTATTTTTCTTTCTAGCACCTAATATATCCTCGTACCTAAACAACCTACTTAAAGTAGGTGCCACTTCCTTCCAAAATAGCTGTTTTCTGATCATCCACCTCTGTGGTTAAAGCTGCACAAATCAATATTTTTATATGAACAATCAGTCAAATCACTATTTGTATGGTGAAATGAGTTGCTCATAGTGTTAAATCCACAGACAATTATTACCTGACTCTGCAGTTCCCGTCAGCTCTACGTAGCTTTTTCTGCAGCTTTCTCGATGCTCTCATCAACCTTGTCTCCAGCCACAGGAAGCTGGCTATATTAAGCGTGTATGTAACCTGCCCACCACCACGTGGCAGACACACGACGTTAGCAACTAGCTGGTGAACATAGTGGAGCATGTAGCAGCTAAAGAGCCAGATATTTCCCTCAGGAGTTGGTGGAGACCTTCAGATTCCATATGAATGCTGATGTTGTTCTGTGTCTTCTGGATGTGAAGGCAATTGTGTAATAACATTTGCCATACACATTTTATATGGTGATAATATGTAAATGTTATGTTTAATGTTTTCGAGGCAGTAAAAAGTAATTAATGCAGCTTTAAAGTTTAGGGAAAGATAGTGCTCATGGTTAAAACCTCTCCAAACACTGTAACCATATGTTAATTATCATATTTGTAAGATCTACAATCCATAATTCTAAAAAACCCTAATGGTACGATAATTTATACGTTAATACGATAATCATACATGAACTCTCTTAACGATATAGTTCGGCAAACTGAACCTGGATCTGTCATAAATGATCCAGTCACTCCTAACAACCTTCTGTCCTTTGCGTTCTAGTGGAGTCTTTTACGACAATTTAGTTTTCGGCACCTGACAACTCTGCGCAAGAGGTACTGTGGCATTACAACATTAAGCTACTTCTTCTTCATAGGTTGTCTTAAGCATTTAAACAAATGACCAATGCTGTTCTCTCTTTGGTGAGAAGGGTAAAAGGTAGGTGAGTATCAGTATAGTAGTATATAAAAAATAAGTACCCTAAAAACCACACGAAATACCAGTCCAGAATGCTAACAGGGCTAAGAGGAATATGCTAATGTCGCCCAGAGGAAGGACCTCCAGAAACGGCCTACGATCTTGTCCTTTAATGAGAAACAAGTCAATCTCATTTCTCAGTGAGCCAATCCAATTTTGAAGAACAGATTAATTGCTAACTGCATTAATTGACTCACACGCAGAGCACCAAGGAGGACCCCATGACAACTACATCTACATAATATTAATTCACTTGATGCACCTACACCTTTCAGTTCACCATGCGACGCGGCTCTACCCCTCTGGACTGCTGATTCTAAATTGCTGATTTTTGATGGGAGCGACAAACTTTGTTTAGTAAATTATACAGAGCTGCGATGGGAGCCGTGCTCCCCCAAGCAGATGGCTCCTTTTGCTATAATCAGTGTGCTAAACACTGGATAATACAAACTTTAATGAGTTCAATGCAAACTTTCTCTCACTCACTCACAGCTGCTTTGCCTCAGAGTCACAAATCAATCCATTATTACAGGTGAAACAACAGCCGAGCGAGAGGGAGGGAACTGTGGTCATTAGTGCTGACAAATGAAAGGCCTGGGGATACAGGGTAATTCATCTGGAGCTGAATCTTCTGCTTCCAAAGCCAATAAGGACGAGCTTTCGGACCAGTGTTAAAGACTACACATAACATTAAGATTCTATATCCATTTATAATGCAATTAGTCCAAAAACTACTGTATAGTTTCTGTGACGTTTCTACTCCCCTTTAAGATAAAACTTTGAAACAGATAGTCAGTAATATGATACATCAGTCTTATGATTTCAGTGGCTCCCTTCAGGTTTGTAAAGTGAAGGAAAATTGTCAGTTGTGGGGTTGTTTGCCACTGTCAATCAAATCTCATTAAACCACACCCACGCAGCCCAGAGTTTAGAGTGTTAAACTCTCAATAAATAAAAACTAAAAATGACCAAACATGAACTTTGATTCTTGCTTATTTAGTCTTGAATATTTACTGTAATACAGAAATACTTTACTTGGTGTGCACATTTTTATGTTTAGCTGAAACTGAACATACTGGCAACAAATTACATCTCAGCTCAAGGTCCACTTACTCGCTTCTTCTGGAGCTTTTGACCATATCACACAGTTATTTATTAGCAGATGAAGTTTCCCAGTAGCCACGGAACTGTATGTTCACATTTTCCATTAATCTGAGCATCTTTAGGACTTCTTGTAATGAATAGTGTATTTAAATTTGTTGGGTCTCTGTACACATAAGCAGTCGGTCTAGACCTGCTCTTTATGACAAAGTGCCCTGAGATAACTTTGTTATGATATGGCGCTATATAAATTAAACTGAATTGAATTGAATTGAATTAAATAATAATAATAATGCGCTAATGAAGGTCATGTGGTTTGTTCGAAATCTCCAGAAAAGCGAGTAAGTGGGCCTTGAGCTGAGATTATTTTCTTTGCAAGGTCGAGAATGAACTGTCAACCTATATTTTAACACTTTCACTTTCACTTTTAGAAAAACAAAAATCCACAAGTTTACAGCAAAGACAAACCAAGCTCAAGAGAGAGCCTCAATAACTCGGAAACCCACTGTGCAGGCCTACACTGCCACCGATTGTACACTAAAATAAAACTCGATGTCACTCTGTTCTACCCCATGGACAGACTGTTCTCACATTTCTGAAGAGAACGGGGATTTTCACCAGAAAAATCCACATAAATCATAAGAAGTCTATGTTGTGGAAAGTCCAGAAGCCCCTGGCTGAATTGCTCAGTGTTCCCTCTTGCCCCGATTCCTACAGACAGCAAATGTAGCTGAGGCCTGTAGCACTGAATCTCTTGGGTACCTAGTGACATATTTAACCACGGCAGTTAAAGCTACTGTTATTTAGGGCTTCATTTACTTGGATCCACACTTGTTGGGAATATGTAAGGAAACCAAATGCTATCATTCAAAGGTCTCCAGACTGTGTCGTGCTGTCAATCGGAGCAAATCACATACATGTGATATTGTTTCTTTCTATTTATGGAGCGCCGCCTGTGAGCTAGTTCAGGCTATACACATGTGACCTCGCTCTCCACAACCATCTACCAAACACACCCTCCCAATTTGGCGGTCTATTTAAACAGCTAAAATGTCCCACCTCTCCCTCTGCCTGTCGATGCCACTGCTGCCCTGCATCAGTACTGCTGCCTGTTCTTTCAGCACCACCACCACCACCCACCATCCACCTGCAGCCTCCTGCTGGGGGGTTTAAGATATCAGCTCATCACTCCCCAATATCTCTGTGTAAACATATCTGCGGGGAGTGATGAGGTCGGAGCCTAGATGCCAAACTCTAACTATGTTCTGCTGCTATAATAAACATTTGAAACATGAGTTGTCTGACTGAACTATATTTGTTTCCACCAGGAAAACTGTATCTCTGGTTACACATTAGTACAATAAGAGTGAAAAGTTCAAAAGTGCATCGGTTTGTACCAAGCAGTTATGACTTTTCAAAATAAAGTTAAAAGCTTCAGAGTCTAGATCTTGACTTCATGCAACTCATACTTAGGACCGTAAATAATGAACAGTTTCTTTAAATACGATAGCTTTATGAATAAATTACCATGATGTAGTGAAAGTGTTGGCAGAAATCTCTGCAATCTCATACATGCTACACTCACAATCATGTTTAATGAACGTGTTCTAAAAAAAGACCGCAAATTATAATATGCTATTTCCCAGCACCTGATCCACGCTGAAGAGAAGAAAGGGTTAAATAATTACAGAGTTTTATTTTTAATCAGAGAAATGTTGATATTTCAGTAAGCTGACAGGTACCTTAGGTATAATAACGTGAATATACTACTCCCTACACATTCCCTTTGTATGAACACAACCAAAACCCTAACAAATGACTTGACAGACTATGTTGCTCCTCTGAAAAGAAACTTGATATTATTACAAATGACGTAGCAACTGAGAGACCAAACATTTGTCTGATAAGCTTTTTAGCACAGGATGACAAATGATGGTGCATAATGTGTTGTAATTATGCAGAGTAATGCAATTCTCCATAAACTCTATTCTCTGCAGCCTTTTGATAGGGAAAACAAACCCAAAGCAGAATCAGCTTCAGTGCAGCACAGAGCTGTCTGGCTGGGCCAGCTGTTAGGGCTAACAGGGATAACAAAGGCCCTCCATTCAACTCACACCGAACAGTGCTTTAAAGTCTTTCGATTAGCTTTCTCTGTAAAGTGCATGGAAAGTACTAAATAGAAAGAAATCACATTTGATGTTGTGAACCTCTTCAAAAGTCCTCATATTGTGCCACTAGTAGTGTCACCTGTCTTCAAGCTTTCACTGACTACGTTTACACGCACAAAATATTCCAGTTTTTGCCCTTATTCCCAAAAAGACAGTATTCCTCCTACGTGGCTAATGGAAATGAATATTCCACTAATATTCCTGTTTACACGCAGCTGTGCATACTCCACCTGTGTTTGACAGGGGTCGGTGCCCTAACATGTCGCTTATCACGTCAAAATAAGAAAAAGTGGAACATCTGGAGCCGCTTGAGCCATTTTGCTTCTTTGCGTTTTCCACTGGTGAAGGACTTGTTCGACTGTGCGAACTCAGCCGCCCTCTTTCATTCATTCAACCACCTTCTTGAAAAGGTCGGTGTTGCGATATCTGTGCATATCCAAAAACCTGTTGGTATCCAAGTCTTTCATCATGTTCATCTCGGTGATTTGAGGTAGGTTTTTTTCTGTAAGGCCTTGTTTCTTTCTTCTTTCCCGGCCGAGAATCATGGAGGCTGCGTTGGCAATTATAAAAGAAGGTTTTGACAGCATCTGAAGTCCTGTACAGATGGGCACCGGAGCAAGAGGTCTTTGTGAATATTGTCCCAAATAGTGTGGTTGTGTACCATTTGATCAAATTGCTTTTGGTAAGGTGGTTCACCCCACACGCAAACAGCGTTACAGTGCGTTCAAAGCCTGTTTTTCTTCTTAGCAGCTCGTTCAGGAAGCGGATGTTACGCAGAGCCTTGACATCATATCTGGGGGATAATCTCAGAAAATCTGAGTAAAATACAGACTTGGCTTATCCCATGTGAATGAGCCGCACAAAACACAGATGTGGGGTGGTAATTTCTAAATGTGGTAATACTAGTCCCGTGCAAATAGGGTTTCTGTGTCTGTTTGTGTGTGTGTGTTGGCCTCCCTTCCTCGCTCTCCTGGCTCCCAGCACTGCTCCTCCTGCACACCTGTCTGCAATCGGCTCATCACCCCTCCCAGTCTGCTCACCTGCCTCTCATCAGTCTGCCTGCGGTATATCTACCCCGGCTCTGCAGCCGTTCTTCACCAGATTGTTGTTACAGCCTCAGTGGTAGCTGCACGCTACATCCGAATTACTTTATGTGTCTAAAGTTGATTCAGTATCTTTGTGTTTTGTGTGCTAACCTGCCCAGGATCATCACCCGCCTGCCTGTCTCCCGCTTTCTAACCTTCCTGTCTGCCAGCCGCTCCCTGTAGCTTCCAAGCTAACCTCTGCCAGCCACGCTTCCTCTCATTGCCTCCGCTCACGCCCATCACTCACTCCTGCTGCCACCGGATCCCTGTTCCCTGCCATCAGCCCCTCATCTACATCCCCCGCTACAATAAAAGCTCTTTTCTTACCAACTCCACCCTGTCCGGAGTTCAGCTGATGCTAACAGCTGTTTCATCAGCAAATGCTTTCATCATATGCTGTATTATCACATTGTGCAGTGCCTAATTTAAACCCTGCTCTGGCTGATTGTCAGTATTTTGTGTGCAACACTGCGTATTGCAGTATTTTTTTTATCACTGATGGAACAAACATTTAGGTACTTTACTTAAAAGTAAATTATCTTAAAAGTAACAGTATCATGTGGAAATACATTACAAGTCTTGCATTCAAAATCTTAAAACTGCATTAGGTGGTGGGCAGCAAAGCAAGCTGTAAACACTACACTGAAATACTGTATGAGTACTTACGGCTAACATGTTCAATTTACACATCCAGCAGACATGCAGCAACATTAGCTTTTTGAGGCCACTCTCATTTAAGTGTTTGAGCTGTTTTGGTCTCCAAGAACTACTGGAAATTAGCTGCTAAATACCTCAGAAGCTAGTCGCTAACTTTGTCTGCTGCTTGGTGCTGGGCAGGTAGTGTACAGTGGGTTCATCAGAGTTTATTCCACAGAAAACAGAGAGTGGTGAGACCGACCAGTACATTTGTGGATCTAACACCAAAACAATGAGCTGAAAGACATTAACACTCTGTAAAGCTGAGGGGAACTGCAGAGTCGGGTGACAATGCTCTGTGAGTTTGTCACTACAAGAGACGCCTTTCACATTACACCTAATCGTTTTATCCATAGTTAATGCACACATATTGATTAGTGCTGCTTTAAGTTGTAAGAGCAGAATCAGCAAAATGTACTTAAGTATCTAAAGTTGTAGTCATGAGTCTATTATTGATTTAGCTAATTATTATGGATGCATTAACATGTGAGCAGCATTTTAGTGTTGCACCATGTTGAGGTGGAGCGAACTACCTTATATACAGTTGGCTGGGTAAATTACAACATTGCATCATATTTTAGAAACTGATGTTTTGTATGTGAAATCTTAATCTGCAAATGTAACTAGTAACTACAGCTGGAATATAAATGTACTGGAGTAAAAAGTACAATATTAGTCTCTTAAATGTAGTGAAGTAGAAGTACACAGTTATGTGATACAGAGATACTGAAGTGCCGTACAAGTACCTTAAATCTGTACTGTACCACACTTGAGTAAATATATTTAGTTGCTTGTAAGCATGGGACACCAGTTATTAATATGCACTCATTTAATGGGTATAAAGAATAAATACACCAAATTAAAATTTCCTGCTTTTATTCTGAAGACCATACGCTCACATGGAAGGAATACACGTTTGCTAAACCGTGCACAGAGATTATTACCTCTCCATCAATATATACAGTATTTCATATGAACCTCAGGGAGCTATATGTTCTATTTCCAGTCACGTTATTAAAACAGAGGACACAGTTATATTTGTCTTTATGAAAATCAGCTGCGCTTTTGATCTGACCACAAGCTGCGGAGAGGCGACACCATTTATTTCTCATTTTCACCATGACCAAAAGAATATGGCTTCAAACCTGCACCTATAAATAAAACGAAACAGCCTTTATTCTACAACTCGCACCATTTTAATTTCAACAACTGCTGAACTTCTGTCCTCACTCACTGCTTTAAAGATGTACATCCATAAGTAAGTTTCATGTCTTAACGAGGTTTAAACTGTGTGAAAAGAGACTGAAGATGCCGTGAGGTTCTCTAGAAACATCGGACTGCCTCGGCTTATCTCACCTAGAGCTCATATTCTGCTGTCACACTGGTTCCTCACAAGCTTGAAGGCATTGAAGAACTGAAACAGCTTTAATTTTAATAAAACAATAATTCCATTAATATTGTACAACCAGGCGCCTCTTGGGGACACAATATATTAGACCATGACTTGGTAAATGTGCCACATGCTGATTTAATTCAAGTTTTCTTAATTCTAATGAAGATGCCCATCATTCTGCAAAGAGAGTGATAAAAAGTTTCCAAACTCAGCTATGGCGCAACATTAATCTTCTCCAATGCGACTAGGAGGGGGGGAAAGGAATTATAAATTACAATATGGTGCACATCAGAGTGCTGAAACTCCTACCTGTTTTATGTCTGGCTTGATGTCATGACTACGCACAATGGCTGATGGATATACACAACCTGTCCTCTCCTGTGGGTGCTGACGGGTTGGAGTCAGAATAAAAAATGCCACTGACATTATAAAGAGAGTTATGGTCCTCTAGGGGGAAGATCAGAGCGAAGCATCACACAGTTGCACACTGCAGGGATCTGAACAAACATGCTATTCAAATGACAGCAAAGAGCTGGATTATCGCCCCCACGCAGGGGAATAGGAGAAAAAAACAGCATAACAATATAAAGGCAAAGAAAACAGATGTCTGTCTAATTTGCAGCTAAAAGGAGTTGGATTGCAAATTGTTAATTCTCCGTTTCATCAAATTTCTCGATTTGTCACACACAATGTCTAATTGTGAATCAAAACAGGCCGCTGCTAATCACACTTCTCTGCTTCTGTGAGTAGGAGTCATGTTTCTGCAGAGAAGTTTGATGGATCACAACAGCTGCTTTTGTCCTACTTTAAAATCTCAGTCTGCATCTAATAAAAACTATTATTAAAAAAACATTAGCGCACGATATATCAGGCCACACCGTAGAAATGTTGTTGTGACAGCCGCGCTGTAGTTACAGCAAAACGTCGAACCAGGTGACGGCGGTAGAGTGCCTTAATGTGTAATTCACGTCACATTGTTCTGTGTCAGCTGACTTCCATTCTCTCGCACGAGATGTTGTCATTTAAATATGCCAAGGCCGTGCTGTCGATCATACGAACATAATTTAAGCGTCCATGGTGCTCGCTAAGATCTGCTGCAGGTAAATAGAAGTGAGAAGCAACTCCTACACATGCTTTTAGGTCCAGGTCTCCATGAATGCCTGAAGGTGATACATTCGAATCTGGATTTGCACAGGAAGTGGGCGGGGCCTAGTTTGGAAGTCTAGAGTGGGAAAAAAATAAATTTAAAGAAAATAACTGAAACAGGATGGGAGAATGTCCTCCCCAGAAATACGACCATATAGGTCGTCTGTGCCAGCAGCTTATTACGACCCATTTTTACGTTTGTTGTTAGGTGACGATCTATAAAGGGCCCCAAAATCTGCGCGCGTGGGTTGGATGGATGGTCGAACAACACAGGACTTGACAAAAGTCAATGTTGACTTATTGCAACGTCACTTAACTTACTAACATAGTTATTTGAACCCAAACCGTGATCTTTTCCTAAATCTAACCAAACTGCCACCGTGTCACAACGTTAACCATGTGTTTGTTATTGTTACCATGACGACAGAAGTCCGGTACGCCTATATATGTCATTTTGGGAGTCATTGGCAAACGACCTATTCTGTCGTTTAGGTTGGAGGACTTGCTGGAATGGAGGTTTAACAGTGATAAAGTACAATCGGAAAAAAGTTGGTCTGACGAGTCGATCATTTAAAAATGAGTAAGACTGATTAAAAAAACAAACAGGATCGCTGCGCTAAGTTGTTTAAGTGTCTATAGCAAAAGCTTTCTTGGGCATTTTGCATGCACTTTTAAGGTGGTCCCTAAGTTCAGCCCATGAAACACTGTATTTGTTTACTTCCCTTGTACTCGCTAATTTATTCCAATGATAGCTGGTAACATCTTGAATTCCAAATTAGGGGTGTTGGCATCCAACCACTTGCAACCATCACTTACTCATCTTAATAAACCCCTTTTTAAACAAACATTTCATTTCTATTCATCATTAAGTCTTAAATCACTTCCTGGTAATGAAGACGGCTAATTATACATTCACATTCATTTCTGCAACATTAATTTATATGGAAAAAGCTTTGATTTCTCCTTGCTGTGACATTGGCTGGAACCATCCCTATGAGCTAAATATGTGTATAAAGACAGGCAGAAATAGCAAAGGAGACTGAAGCCAACATTAATCACTGAAATTAACAATTTCATGATTGATGGTAATGAAAAAACTGCCTCAACTCCCCTCCCCTGTGAATTCCATTAGCCAAGTTCAACACCCTCATGGAAGCTGGAGATATCTGTTTTATGTGTAGCTTCATTACACAGCTTCATGCAGAAGCTCGAGTTCTGTTGGTTTGGGTTATATGTCTGCGTATGTAACACAGCAAACTGTCAGAAATACAGAAAATGTCCCCAAATGTGTCGAGCTGCACCCGCTGTCTGTGAGCTACATGAAACAGCCAGATGCCAAAATAAAAATGCACCGACTGAATAAAATCTTCATTACAGAACAAACGAAACCTTGGGAGGGACAAGTTTCAAGTTTTAAAAACATACCTTTTGGATATCATCATCAACATAGCAAGACGCTACCATCTGTCATTGAACGGTAAACTAATTAAAGCTGCTCTAAACATCCTTTCCATATGGATCCTGGTTGACTAGACAGAACATTCCTTATTCCATCTAATGACACGTCTGCGTCATTCTGACCTGATCCTCGTTTCTCCAGCAATTAAAACCTAAAAAGTGCTGGTAGACACAGCATGTCATGCCATCTCTCATTTTCTGAGAGTGAAGCACTTTTTAAAAAAAAAAAATTTTCCCCCTCAGATCAACTCATCAGTGCAGCGCTGAGGGATCAAACAGGCTGGAATTTGCTTGAGGTGTGAATCTGAGGAAGTCCTTCGATTGAGGAATACGGTAATAAGACCTCCACTTGAACTAAAGGCTCCTGAAGCCCCTAGGCGAAAGGAAATCATGAGGAAACCTCATTAGGCACAATACTTTTTCTACACGGCCGCCCCATCACAAAGTCGAGTTTAAGGAATCCCAGCAGTCGAGTTTAAGGACAGTGGGGGAAAAAAAAACTAGCAACGTGAAGAAACAAAGACATCCCGCTCGCCTCGATGTGCCTCGGTGGCACTGAAACAGACACTCTTTAAAAAAGCTGCCAAGCTGCAAATTTCCTGCCATGAGATGAAGTAAAAGTGCTCGAACCAGCAATATTTTAGATTCCCGGGTGGAGGAATGGAAGCTCTTGCATACGAAGCACATATAAACAGAAAATAGTCTCCCCAAGATAAAAATAGACGGCTTCAAACAAGTCTAGACTTGAAAGAAACCTTTCTGAGTCGACGCTGCTGCTAAAGAGAAGGAACTATCTTAAACTATTAAAAAGGCCAGCTTTAACTTTATGGTCCTAAGAAAAATACACTCATGTACTATCATTTTGTTTTCAGAAGTACAATGGGGAACTTTTACTCTTCAATGAGTCACTCACTTTCATCTGTAAAAAATGTATTTATAAAAGCTGTAAAGGCCAGATGAAACTCACCTCTGTGAGTCACTGAATTTAAGAGGGCGTTCTATGAATGACTGAGCTGATTAAATTGATACAGCAAAGACCATGTTTTTATAATTGATTGTTTCTTTGCACATGGTTGACCTTGGAGGAGGCATGGAGGCCCAGTGGTTCACACTAGTTTTGGCACTGAAACCCATTTTTAATGACTTTTACTGAACTTGTTTTTGCACAAAAAAACCCAAGATTTTAAACTTTTTATAATTCAGCAAAACGAGCCAAAGTCAGATTCCTCCATTGTTGTCTTCGTTTGTTATTGTTCATGGAATCTTGCCTGTTTCCATGTAGTTAACATTAAAGTCGGTCAGTAAACTCAAAGACACTAAAGCTGCACACATAACGTAACACGTATGGCCACTTGGGGGCACTGTGACAAGCTGACATTTTATCACCTTATGAAGTTACTATGTTGGACACATGCCTATTTACACACCCAGCAGACACATTAGCAACATTAGAATTAATCTGTCCACCTGATGAATGTAAAGTGCTATAGTCACTCTCCTGTGAGCTCTGTTTGGTCTCCACCAAGTCCTGAGAAAAATATAGACCCCTTTTCTGTTAGTAAGCATGATGTTTTTTGTGGGCGGAGCTTAGGTGGAGGTAAAATAATTCCCTGAACATGTCAGGTAACACTAGCTAGCAAGTTTTGTTTGTCGATCTGACAGGATTATCTACGGTGGAATGGCTAAGCACACACACAACACACACACCTGACATTCTCTTACAAAGAAAAACGTATTGAAAGATGCTGTAATTCTACACATGAGGACTTTAAGATATTTCCCAGATAGAAGCACTCTAAGCCCACACAGGGTTTAAGCTGACTTGCCAGGTCACAGCTAACGACCGTGGTTTTACTGTTGCCGTCAGGTGTGGGCCAAACATGATCTAAGCTCATAATGAGTTTGATGTGTGGTTCACGCCACACATAGCCCGAGTCAAAGACGTACTGGAAACGCGTTGAGAGCGTAGATGTCTGACCTTCACCTTACCACTAACTGTGAAATGGATGAACAAAAGGCCGTCTGACCATGAGTGTTAAAATTAATTTCAAAAGCCTTGAGTGCAGTCATCAGAGGAAAACAGATTACAGCAAGTTTTTCCACTAATACTTAACACTCAAGCACTCTATTGCTATTCACGTAATCTGCACTGCACATAATTATCATGTTGTTCTGAGAGGTGATGAAGTCTGATCCTAGTGTCAGGTGAGGTTGGAAACGAGTGTGTCGTGGGTGAAACTACAGACTCCAGCGATGCCGACATGGCAGACAGAGAGAGAGCTCCTTAATGTCAAGACTATCTGTGCTCATTGTGTCAGACTTTATTTGAATAACAAATCGGTAAATGTCAGTCACATCAAATAAAACCTGTGGAGCGTTCCTTCACCACACCACTATCTGCAAAGGGCTTTATTACTTTTTGTCTCGGTGCTGCCTATATATCAGAAAACATTAGTATTACAGCGTCCTTGGATTTAGTGTGAGAGATTATGAATCTCTGACTTGCATGAATATTTTTAATAGTCATTGCTTGCAAGTTTTTAATTCATGTTTAAATCTGTTTCCCTTTCCAATTACTCTTGCACACCTGCACCAGACATTTGCAGGTCTCTTTTTCTTTTTCTTTTTTTGCAGGTTACATAAGCTTGTGTTTTTCCGGGGAAGGAGGCAAGTTTGTGCATCTCAATATCCAAACAGGGCAGATGCATTGTCATTTTCATCAGCAATGCTTCTGTTTCTGCACCTCCCATCTCCAACCTGATTCAGTCAACATCTGACAGCAGAGAGTGAGATGGAAAAAGAAACAGTGGAAGAAGGGAGAGAGGGAGATGTAAGGAAGTAACCCCACACAAAGCAAATACTGTTCCTGTCTTTTTCTCTGCCACTGAGAAATGTGAGGGCTGCCATGTTGTGGGTAGTGGCTTCTTTTTAACGGTGACTTTTATTGCAGCAGAATAATGTCGTATTGTTGATCTGGTGAGAAACTGCTAATTTATGAGGACCAAAACTTAACACAGAGCTGCAAAAATACAACAAAGCTTCTGACTTACACCATCAGATGTCATAAAACAAATCTAATCATCTTTTAGTAAATTTATAAGATCAAAACAAGCCAGATATTTTGTTCAGAAATCGTATATATTTGTATTCAAAACCATTTAACTCACTATCGGAGCTCACAGTCTCCACCCGCAGACAGATAACATTGTATCCACAGCTTGGCCGTGTGCAGCCCCGGGGATGTTTCATATAAGCCACCGACTGAGTCACTGTTTACAGATATGAAGTGAACAGATATGCTTGTACAGTTTCTTCTGCAAGTAACCTTGACCTTGTATCAGCCGGCGTGGGGAGTGTGCATTCTGAGGAGTGAGTGGCCAGATCACTTCCCTCAGCATGCTGTGCTGCAATGCAGTCTGCCATTTGACCATTGATTGTTCCTTTCTTAATTTACAGCAATCACGCGCTGGGAGAAGTGTTGAAAAAGGGTACATGGCCAATAGCTCGGTAGAGTGCATTGGACTTTGATTTTAAATCTGTCCTGATTGGCCATTCTGTGTGAAGAATTGCTGTCCTTTCATGAGCAGACTGTAATATGCTGTAAGAAGGATTTATGCTCAGAGAACGTCCATACACGTGATATTGAGACCAAACATTTCCACTAGGCAATATCTCTAATGTCAATGTTGCATGATGAGGGACAAACGGTACGATTGCAATTGCTACAGTATGTCTTTGTTCATGATTTGTTTTAATGTCAGTGCTGTTTGTAGTCACACATTTCAGGATTCTTCATTTCAGTGGTCTCCAGAAGGGCTCAGGGGGAGGGCTGAGTGATGTAGCCCCAAGGAAAGGCCATCTGGCCTGAAGAGCGCTACCTGTCTCCGGCCCCTACACCAGGGCCACAGGCACCTGGTAAAGCTGGCAAGGCACGGCTTGGCAGTTTGCCTGATATGGAAAGATACCACTTCGATTTGCATGGGCCGACTCAGCATGGAGGTCCTCTGGCTGGAAGGTTACCAAATGGAGCAAAGAAGGTTCAAAGGGCAGCTCTGCTGGAGCTTCATATGCAGCTCACACTCGCACAAAGCATCTGACTGAAAAAGGGCTGCTTTTCAGAAAAGTCCTCCGCAATGAATCAGTGAATAGTAGCAGTGATGACCCAAAGGTCAGGACATGCAGTTAACACTTCGTTTACTTCTTTTAGTCCATGTTTTTATTTCACACTTGCTTGGCAATATAAACATCTGTTTAGCTTCCTGCATCCGGCGGTGCTGCTCCACACTTTGCCATGAGTTCATTGTCTTTAGAATATTTGTGTCCTTCGTCATATAATACAGGCTGATGAGAAACACAAACAGGTCCAGAGTTGTGGTGTGACGTCTGTTCCGCACAGCGTGCTAGCTGGATGCCTTTATTCGCAGTGCAAAAGCTCAGAAAAATCGCCCTTGTTCCGAAAAAAAAATTGCATCGCTTTTTTGCCGCGTAATATTCGCTTTCTGTGTGAAAGTACTCTTGATGTACTCCCAAATTAATCACACGAAAAAACGCCTCCGGTGTGTAAAGGCCTTAAGGCTGGCAATGTTCTATATTTATATTATTGTCAACAAATCCCATAAAAACATCACAACTGACAACTGCCATGTCTCATTTATTTTCTGACATTCCCTCCCTGTCTGTGGCCCTCAGCCCAAACCCCCATGTGTTCCTGCTGAAGACATTCAATCTTTGAAAACAGGTCATGAAAGATTTTTTTTTTTTAAAAGGCTAAATGGTTCTCTAGAGTTTTGCAAATGTTGCTCAAACAGGAGTAAGTACTGTGTTGTTCGGGGACTATTTTTAGCTTTTTAGCTAGGTTTAAACAATTGAGCTCTATAGCACAGGGGAACGAGCTAACTCAGACACAGGCAATCCTTGTTAGTAGGATCACTTCAGTTGGTTTTGGTCTTTTCATGAGATTTGTTGATAATAAGAAAATGGGGTTATATTTGTGTGTTTTTAGGGGACTAATGCTGCTATTAACATATCTAATAGAGACCGCTTTCAATTGAATACATACTGATAAGGATAAACAGTTGTCGTTGTACTGCAAAAGGAGTTGCCCGCTTCCTATAAACCGATAAAATCAGAATGTTTGTGCAGCCTACGAACAGCGAATCTTTCCGCAAACTACTGAATCTCACTGCCTCAGAACACCACGGGTGACCGCTGTTCATTCAGCTGATCTAACAGCTCGTTTTACAAATCTAAAGCATTCTCGGTTGAAACTGATAGATTTCTGATTTGTGTGTGTTACCTAAACTCCTGTAGAATCTGTCCTGAATTTACCGAACTGCTCCTCTCATCTGCCTCCCACTATGGCACACCTCCACACCGCACCACTTGGGCAAGTGGTGAGTCAAAGATGTGAAGTGCCTACCACCACTCACTCAATGATAATCACATGGACTATCACCTTATCTCACACAGCGGAACTCAAGCTTTCTCTGTGCATTACCTCGACAGCAGAAAGAAGAATAAAAGGTGTGACACAGGGAGACAGAGATTAATTGGGCGTGACGACCACGCGTTTGTTTTTACCCGGAGTGGACTGATTTCTTTTCTGTCCATCTCAGCCCTGCAAGGATTCCTGGTACGATATAGTCCCGCTTTATAGGATCATCGCTGCCCCCTGGACTGACTCACTGCTGAGTGGATGAATTAATTAGACCCCTGTATTCCTGGTGTCACACAGGAAGACCTGAAATACTAATGAGATAACGCCTGATGTAGTCAGAAACACTCATCCAATCTATCATCCCGCCACCTGCGCGCCACAATCACAAGCAAAAACAACTTTTTTTATTCTAGGGCTATTTAATACGACATGTTTGGTTGTGGCTTTTGCGTCTGATAAACGGAGGATAAATGAGAACGAGAAGGATTGTGATTAGCAAGGCAGTGGGTCCAACTTAGAATCTACATAATGTAATTTTTCAAATAGCTGCAGGGCCTTTATCTACCCTGTTATTTGAAGTATATGTCAGATGGGTCTTTATTTCTTTCTTTTTATCTTTATTCCTAATTTTTAAACATTTTATATCACATATATTATATCACATTTTATGAAAAAGTCTAATTTTCAGTTGCTCTAACTCTCTGTTGATGCCATGTACCATTTATGCTAATGCAGAACTTCCTCCATATGTACCTGTTGTCTTAACAGATTCAGCATAATGTGCATCTTCACTGCATTAATTACATTAGTACAGCAACAGAGTCATTGGGTTTCTGTTCTGTAACAGAAATACCGCTTTCATTCTCTGATTAATTGTTGTCGGTTCTACTTTGCCGTTCTTTTGACTAGTGTGAGCTACTTCCTGCAAAGATGTTTCACATTAAAAGCCCTCCAGCAGCTCAAGAGGCATATTTCCTTTCTTAGTACGAATTTAATGTGAAACATCTGCAGGAAATATTGACAGTACATTGACAGTAGCTGGACAGCAAACAAAAGAATGGAAAAGTAGAAGGGACTGGAAATAATTAGTGAACAAGAACATTACTGCTGTTAAGAAAGACTCGGACTCAGAGCAGCAGATTGGCGAGAATGACATTATTCTGTTTTGTAAGAACGGACTTAATGCTGTGCAAATGTGCATAATGTTGAATTGACAATTACATGTAATTCTACCCCTGGCCTTTGAGACTAGTCATTATTTGTTTGTTTATTTCAGAATTAGTGGTAATCACTGACTTGTTCTCTGTCTCTCTGTCTCTCAAGTCAACATTACAGTCTGTTGACTTGATAAATTCATCATAATCTATATTTCCACAGCACTAATTCCATCAGTACAACAAGAGCTGTTGAACTGATAGAATTAGTGCTGTGGAAATATGCATTATGCTAAATGTGTATATATACACTCATATATAAACAATATATATTATATTTATTTGTACCAGCCACACCTCGACCATTACAGTATCTGAATACTATAATTTTTTGAGTTGAACTTACAGTATGCACTAACATGCAAATATGTGACATTGTCTCTGCATGTTTCTGAGCTGTTAATAGCGTATGGATATTTTCTAAATACGATCCAGCGCTGCTGGTGTGGCTGAAGTGTCAACAGCCTTACTTTGCTGCTGTCTAATGGGCTCTGATGGCTGGTAGCTGGCTTCAAGAGCTGTGACATGGGGAGCCGGGCCGATCAAAGCTTCCATCGAGGAATACATGGTAATTCACATGGTAATGGCAGGGTTGAGGTAAATGCGTTTAGACATTAGCAGATGTGGCAGGTACTGTATCTCCAGATGTCTTCATCTGTGCCCGGTGTGTCTTTTCAAAGATGACTCTATATACAGATGGGGCCTGCCAAAAAGCAGGAAGTGATTTATTTTTCAAGGCAAGTATTCTTGGTTCATAAAACACATGGGCACCTCTTGCAGGGCATTGCCATTAGCAGAAAAAAGCTGAAGAGTGTTCATGCGGAGCCAGTGCCAAAAGTCAGCCAGAATGTAGGACAGTTTGATTTGCCCACATCTTTTGTACTGAACAATACAGACTGTATGAATTCACATCTGGTTGATGAGGTGCTTGACTCATTTGTAAAATGGCTCCCATTCAGTCAATACTGTAGTGGCTGTGTAATTTTGATTTCACAGATATCTACTTTACAGAGGGCTCTTCAGCGGCCATCCGTCTTCAAACCTCAAGAAAACTGAACAATGTGAGCAACGGGGCGGCTCATGAAGCATTATTCTTTGAAGATGTAACATAGTTTTTACCAACACATACCACAAAATGATGATATTTAGAGAGGTTTAATGGGGTTTCACAATTACTCAGTGATTCCACCAGGAGCTGACAAACATGCTTTCTGGCCTGCAAATTATTTTGGATGAAAAACTGTCAACAGCTGCTTTCAGCTGTTCCCTTATAAATAAAATTTAATGTTTCATTAATTTGTTTTGTGCGTGTGAGTGTCACAAAACTGTTGAGTTGTCATCAATAGAACCAGGGACCAGTGACGCCCGGTGAAGAAAGAAAGCAGAATAATATGTAATTGGATGCTTTTGAGCCTTAGCACAGCCTGCTAAATTGTTAGCCTCGGTGGCTTCTAGACGTCGATAGTAACGTTAAGCTAATGTGCCTTTTAGCTATGAGTCTTTTAAGCGTCCATGTTGCCGTTGCCTAGCAGCGGAGTTCTCATCGCGTACGTGACTTCCCGTGTCGTAACCACGAGCTCACGAGTTCTGTTTGAAGGCACCATGTGTCCCAAATCCACTAATTCTATACAGTATGTACTCCATAGCTCCCCAATCCTCACACTATACTGTTATAGCAGTTTGGGACTGCACAATACACAACAAAATGTTTTCCTAAGATTTAATAGTCATTTTTCTTGGGGGGGTGGCGGTTGGGTTTCACCACCATGCACAATAATAAATAAAAATAAGTTCACCTTTAAACTGCTCCTCCATTTCCTTGTGCATTGCATTGTGGGAGGATAATGTGCATCAACAGCACACTCAAAGATCCACCGTATGTAGTATCTATGCTGTCTGCTTTGACTATACTTTATTTGACCACTTTTCCTGTGTGAACACATTGACACTACATTACGACATCAAAAGCTGCTTAGAATTCGGATGTAGTTTGGATTTGGGACACCGTGGCAACATTGTACTTCCTATTTGCATCACCTAAAGCATGATGGGAAAAGGGCTAAAAGTTACAAAATACTGAGCATAAGAGAAAAAAATAGGAGTGACATATTTTATTTGACACTATCAATGCATTATTTTGACTTTACAAAGGCTCAGAACGGCCCATCGACATACAATGACTGTCTCCTGTATCCATGCATATACAGATATGTGATGGGTGTTGAAATCCAGTGGACATAAAGGCAAAAAAACCCAACTTTTTAATATAAAGTGTCGTAGAACATATACAGCATACATGACATGCACAAAATATATGACATTCCTAGCTAAGACATAAACGTAAGTAAAGGAAGTGAGAACTAAGCTTAAACCAGGGTTTCTAGCGTTAACTCTCCTTTTCCGCCCATCCGACAGCATTAGCTTACAGAATTCCTGTCACCTCCATCAGGGTGGTAAAGCCGTAAGGCGATTCTCTCCCAGCATTCAAGTGCATTCTGACATTCAGCTGCACTGAATCTGTGCAATCTGCAGGGAATATCTATTACAGCTGTTAGACTGATCAACCTCTCCGCCTGTTTGTATTATCTTTCCATCGACAAACATCGTAATTACAGGATCAGGTTTAAGTGTCTGTTTTGGATTGTACTGTGTACTCTCACTTTCACATTACCAATTAAAATTCATTGCGCTGATTTGCAGCACTAATATGGTATTATGCGCTTCCAATAAACAGACATGTTAACTCGCCTATTAGTCACACACTGAAATAAGCATTTTAAATGCCACGTGTTTGATGAATATACAGCCATGTTTCATAGATCTTAATTAAAGCTAACCACAAAGACTTTGTAGCAGACAAGTACATTTCCTAATGCCTAATAATACTGTCTACAAATGTTATTGTTGCTGCACATATATATATACTGCTTTTACATTTATATCTGTACATAGTAGTTTAATGTTTATGTTTACCTTGTTGTCCTTGTTTTGTCAGATTCCTTGTATGTGAACACATCCAGCCAATAAAGCTGATTCTGATGATGTAAACAGATATAAAATTGTGAATATTCAAAACAGGAGGTTTTATTCTTTAGTGCTCAGCTGGTCACAGTTAGTAATTTACGCAGCGGTTCTGCAGCAGGTGCTACAGCATACACACATACACACTCACACAACTACAGTGGATGCCCTACAATAGCCCTGAAGAACCTTTGCAGCTCACAAAGGAAAGTGAACTTCACCACCCAGCAAGATAAGAGAACAATGACAAATAATGAATTTCAGCATATGTTCTACAAAGCATTGTTGTATTGTACGTTTTCAAGCAGCAGCATTTGTACAAGGAGGCAAGAAACCGCATTGATCATAATGAATAGCAATGTGATACGGACTCATTAAAAGATTTGTGAATTGCTGTGTCGGGTCATCTGCGCACGCAGAGCCAGTGTGTGGGCTGTTGGAAAGGCAGAGGAAAGAGAGGCTCAGTTGTTTTTACTTTTGAACAAGTATTCTGTATGCGCCATGTCAATCTCAAGAGCATGAGTGGGCAACACAAGGTCCTTTCTTGCGTCTTATTTTGATGCACACACAAACAGAGCAGGAGGAAACAGCTGCTTATCCAAAACAACAACCGGCGTGTGTTGAAAAGCAGAGATCCATCCATCGCCTGTTTGTCTTTGTGTTATTCTGGGTTTTCTGGGCCATTTCTTCCACTCTGTGTCTCCATCTTATATCAGACTTGGTAAATTAACTTGACCGGCCATCTCATCTGCTTCTCTCGGTCAGCGTGCCCGGCTCTTGAAAAACACCTTTTTTTCCCTTCAGTTTCAGACACATTCCTGCAGTTTACAGATTGCCTTGGATTCAATTTGTGCCATATAAACGTCCCGTGCAATTTTGAACCTGGTCAGCGGGTGAGATGGGACTCTCTGCCTCCTGAAAGAAGACCTCTGACTGCCTTGCAATAGCTGCGAGAATCATCCTTGTCAATCTGAATTGCTACTTGGGGGAAGAGGTTTTAAAGGAAGCAGATAATATATAAACACCATGACCAGCAATTGAATCCTTGTGCCTCAGACTGAAAATCTGCAGTGAGAGGGTATCAGCTATATCTCCATGAACCCCATCCAGTAAATCTGCCTTTTTCAGATATTCCAAAGTAAATTTAACTCCTTGCTCGTACTTAATACTCTCTGTGTAGTGTATAAATTACGTTTGCTCCCCTGACTGTCACAAATGTCCAGACAAAATCTGATCTGTGAGTGTGCTCCACCTTGCAGCTCAGCCTCTAAGCTGCGCTTCAGTACTCTCCTAATGGTGTGCAGGGCTCGTCTCTCCCACAACCCGTCACCTCGATCACCATCATTCACATCAAAGTGTCAATCACATCACAGGGCAGAGGGGCAGCAGCAGTAATGTCACCAGCCGCAGCAGACAAAAATACGGCGCACTGATGTCTGGGAGATCATGGCACTGCAGTATAGAGTGCATGTGTTGTATCTCACTTACACACAGATACATACAGAGTCATATGCATAAAGACTGGGAGCAGGGAGGATCAGCTGGCCTGACTCTAGCTTGTAGCAAAGGTTAATGTCAACAGCAAGTGATACGAAGCAGGAAAGTGGCATTATTTGCTATCTGCCCATTCACAGACTTGGTATCTGTCTGACTGCGAGCATTCGGCCGTGCTACAGTCTCCCTGCCAAGATGGCGGTATGGCTTTAAGTTTTGGGGACTCTTGAACACAGAGGATAAGCTTTTAATCTATCACCACTCGATTTCAGGTCACATCAAAGGCAACTGTGGTCTCATTAGATGCTTGATGGATGGTTGAACAGCATCTTTATCGAGTCCCTTATTGATTCATGATCAATTTACTGTGTGGAAAAAAAGTAACTGTTGTATTATCTCTGAGTGTGAACACGGTGTGGAAAACAGTAGAAAAAGGCATGCACGGGACTGTTTAACTGCTGCGAGCTTCCAGCAGCGTAGACACATGAGAGTGATGTCTCAGAAAAACATGCCGGCATCGATGAAACGAATTGATAAGCTCGGGGGCATACGATTAAATTTGGAACCGCTTCTCAATTCTCATCCCTAATTAGGTCCATCGCCAAGTGTGTGCTATTATCCCTATTTTGTATTATGTGGATACGACAGCAGGTTTTTTGTAGAGCTGCAACGATTAGTCGATTGAAAGAAAAATTTTGATAACTGATAAACTGTTTCAGTCATTTTTCAAGAAAAACTGTCAAACATTTGCTGGTTCCAGCTTCTTAAATGTGAGGAGTTGCTGCTTTTCTTTGTCCTTTCTGACAGTAAATGGTTTCCATAAACCTCCTCATTATCCACGCTGAGTGAAGGAATTTCTGTGTGTACAGTACAAGACACATCTTCCCACTTATTGTAAATTGAAGGGGTCACACATTGAGTGGGCTGTGAAAAAACACAAGCAGAAATATTTTCATCCCATTATTGGAAATAACTTAAGAGGGAGCGATAGGAACGACACTCTCAGGAGCACCCGAGGAAATTTAGTGAAATAAAGCGTGCACTCCTGAGGCCTCAGCCTTGGCTGAGAGTACCCCGACATACTACTCAAAAAAAGTGTGTATTTTTTGTCAAGAGCCTGCCCACAGGAAGACTCTGACTGCTCTAGAGACAGAGTTTTACAGCATGTAACTTCAGACTAAAGGAAATAATGACTTATTTGTGAGCTTTCCACATGGGATTCTTGCTTCTAGAAACTGGGAACTTGGTTTGTTTATGGGCATATGCAGCCTGATGGCAAGTAAACGCTGTTCATTGGAGCATGACAGCGTCCGCCTGTCTGATCACTCCCAGGCATGTACCCGAAGGATCGTTTAGCCCACACAGTGGCTTCGGCTCAGTTTGTTGTTTCAATGTGTCTTTTCTGTTTGTTTTTTTTTGTTTTTTTCATTCTCTCCTCTCAGCAGGATGTGCTAAGAAACAGGTCTGAAAGCACACAGATTAGACTCCGCTCACGTTGCATTTGGATGTTCACAAGCTGCTTTCGAAGCGTTACACAGGCCAAGACACAAGGTGCATGTGAGCACAGCGGAGGGAGAAGAGGCAGAAAGAAACATGGGCACAGATTTAAGAAAATAAAAGCACCAGAGATGGAGAACTTTCAGATTAAAGCCTTTTTATCAAATGTGACCAAATCCACTTATAGAGATGTTACATCCCCTCCAACAGAAGGATAAGACCCACATGGCCACAACTATGGCTCATGTGTGTTGGATAATGTAAACCTGTCATCTATAATGGCTAAAGCAGCCAAGACTTCAGATTTTCCAATTTTTTTAACTACATTTTTTCAAAGGAGAAGATAAATTAACGCGGATTGTCACCTGGATGTTGTAGCTGCATCCAAAATGTGTTTGCTGTAAGAAGACTGTGGTTTACAGCAAACAACAAGAAAGAGCTCAGAAAAGTAGCAGTTGTAGAAAGTCAGGAAAAAAATGTAAACAATTAGTCTAATGAAGTTTTTTTTAAATAACTAACACTGCGGAACAAAAAGTATTTTTTAAATCCAATTTTCTCCTTCAAAATAAACACACCTAAATTGCTGAAAGTAAAAACTAAATGCCAAAGAAATGTGTAGGTCAATTACTCTGTAAACCTCTCAACTCGTAAAAATCTTGTTTATTTCTGTGCAGTGGAATACTTCAGCCATCTAAATTAGAACGTGTTGTGTAAGTTAACAAAATGTCAACTTGTCTTCAGTGTTAAGTGTTGGCCAGAAAGAAGACAACTAATTATCTATTTAGAAAAACTGTCCTGTTTTTTAACCTTGTTACATAAGAAATTGGTTTGAACTGTCTTAGACATCCGAAGATATGAATACATGAGAAGTCAGTGAGAAACTTCAAAGATCCATCAAAACAGTGCACATAAAGACATAAAATTGAAAAATATTTCCAGATTGAGTTGATTCAGTTTTGTGAGTGTCACTGGAAGTTCAGTGCTCAACATTAATCTGCAGTGCAAAGGTTATTTTCGGGTTCTAATGAGGTTTTCACTTCCCTTGTTCTTGATACTTTCAACTCTTGTTTTGGGAAATTTAAAGGGCAAGGTAACACATTGCTATTATGATTTGAAGTATGAAGAATAATAGAAGGGATTTTTCTTTTACTTCACTCCCTTGCATCTCTGTTCATTCTGCTTTAAATCAGTTTAAAACCAGACTAAGAGTCTACAGCCATGCTAGCAGCTAGCTGTGAGGCAGTACTGAAATGCTGACATTGGCATGCCAACATGCTCACAGTGACATTGCTAACATGCTGATGTTTAGCAGGTATGTTGTTCTTTACCCTGTTCACCATCTTAGTTTAGCATGTTACAATGCTAACATTTGCTAATTAGCACAAACCACAAAGTACATCTGAGGTTGATGGGAATGTGAGTAGTTTAGCAGTTATTAAACAAAGTATTGGACAAAGTGAAATTTTGACCTGATGGTGGCGCTAGAAGAAAAGTCAGGGGGATCAGTAAAGTGATTATAAGTAATTCCGAGGGAAACATGAATGTGTGTACCAAAGTTCATGGCAAACCATCCAACAGTTGTTTCACTAAAAAACAAATGTAAACCACATGGTGGCGCTAGAGGAAAAGTCATTAGTATTCATGGTACTAACTCGTGTGCCAGCCAGTCATGTAGATGCTGAGATATTCCACAGGATAAGTGAAGCCTTTGACCTGCTGATGGTGCTAGAGGAAGAGTCAGTGGATGACCAAAGGCTTGCATGCATCCTCTGGCCACCATAAATATCTGTACCAAATAACATGGCGATCCATCTCATAGTTATCAAGATATTTCACTAAAAAACAAAAATTTCATTGTGGTGCAAGAGGAAAAGTCATTAAACAGAGTAGGATTCATCCTCTGGGGACCATGAATACCAGAATTTCATGGCAATCCGTCTCATTGTTGTTGAGAGACTTCAGTCTGGACCAAAGTGGTGGACCGACTGACAGGTCGACACCGCCACCCATGAAGCCATGCCGCTAGCAGATGTATGCTACACTTCTATGACTTTAATAAATCATTTAATTTTAACACAACCTTTAATGTCTTTTTTCAACAAGACAACAAATTTGTTTAAACTCACAAACTATCAGATAATACTGCACTGTATATCAAAGGGTGCGTTGTACTGTCCTCTAACCTAACCACTTTCCCCTACTGCACAAATCTTGTCAATTTAGCACATGTCTTCTCTAAATTGCATGTTTGATTTCTGCCATCTCGGATGAGCAGGTTGTAAATGTGTTAAATTTATGGCTCGTCCTACAACTCCACGTGGCGTTGACAGCCCTCAAATGTCTGAAAATGAGCAAATTATGAAGGCTTGATGGCATAGAGAGAATACCGCTGCAGCAGAGACGTGACTTTGGTGAAACGGATCCGGGGTTGGCAGTAAATTGGCCGTTGCCATGGCTGTGAGAACGCATACACAACCATATCTTCTCTCGACATGTAGAGGGGTAATTCTGTCAGCTGAGATGGCATATGTGAGTGAGTTTCTCACAGCGCTTCAAAGAGCGTCATGTGATCGACTCCTCATTAATTGGTGACAAAATCTTTTTGTATATTACTGTGGCTGTGCGAGACAAACTGAGGCACTACTGTTTCCTCTGTAGGGTTTCAATTTATAATTTACCTGCTCCTGTTTGATTTTATTGGACATGTTCCATCATGACCTCTGCCTCTGGAAGCATCAACGCTCAAGAGTAAACTCCTTAGACTGATAGGCAATATGTCAGCCTGGATCCATCTGAGTGACAGAGCAAAGTGCTCAATGCCTGACATTTCATAATGTAAATAATACTGTCCCGGTGCATGTTGTACATCCATCTGAGCAATATGCCACAGGCCCCACGGTGAGACTGCTCTTTGCCTGTAACCTTTTTCCCAGAATCTCAATGCTGCTCTGCCGGCACCAAGAACTCAGCAGGCATTTGTTTAATCAATTTCTCTCTCTCTGTTTCCGTGATTATGATGGCAGTTGGCTGGTAACACTTGACGTGACGTAAAAGATGAAAAAGTAGCATCCAAATGTTTCGGTGGTTCTTATGCAGGCTCCGATGGGCCTTTATTTTCTGGACCGGTCCAGTGATTAGAGATCAAATTATCCAATTAAAGTGGCACCTTGGCACAGGATGAGTAGTGCTGTCACTTGTTTCAGCATTGGGTGCGTGCGATCACGTGATATGGGAACAGAAGCTTGCTGGCTGGAAACGGAATCACGGACCGTGGTGGACATTTGTACATTTGCTACTGAGATGGAAATATATAGCTGATATTGACCAAAACATAAAGACAGCACCAAAATGTATACATTGTCCCACTGTCCACTGACAAAACACCCAGGACAACATCCAATAAATAGCTGTTACTCACTGAGAAAGAGGTGTATTTGCACCAAATTTCTCATGGAGCTCCAAAAGACCTTTTCTCACTGGAAAAACTGAAACTCGCAGGTTGACTATGGAGATATTCAACAAAACACACCTTTTTTTTATGTCAAATACGGTGTGCTCACACAAAGATAATGCATGATGGAGACTTTACTCTGCACCAGAAAGTAAGGGCAGGTTGCCCTGAATCATATGATGTATAACACTTGATAGTGACTGAAAGAATAAGCTCAGAATTGGCAAAAATATCAAACTACGCCCAGGTGTTTCTTTGTCTATGTAGGTTTAAGAGGGTTAATTAAAGCCTCATGGACACAAAGTGTTCAACGTTGGCACTCCTCAGTGGCAGTACCAAAGTGTGGCAGACACACCGATTCCCCCCATGGATCCCACCTAGAGACACTGAGAATGAAATCTGTCAGTAATTTTCACAAGGATTATCTAATATTCCACAAACTTACACCATCAGAATAAATTGAAACATGGTATCACATACAATTCTACAAATGGTGACTCAGTTTAGCCTGTACTTTGGGAATGTAAATTCCTTGTAATTACGAATAAATGTTGATTGTGTAAAACACAGCAATAGTGTGTTTTTAGTATTTGTTATTATCAGTTTTTAATTTGTGAATATATTTTAAGTGACTTGAAATGAATGACTTTTGGGATAAATTGCGCCTGAAAAACGAACCGTTTGACAGTCCCGGTTTTGACTGAGATGTATGACTCTTGATTTGTCTCACCTGCAGAGGGACTCGTTCTTTAGATCTTTCCTTGCCATCACTACAGTGCTGTCCACCTACACAGCTGAATGCAACAGGTTCGCTCCGGTTCTCACAGAGCTGTCAAATGTCTGTCTAGGGAATGTAGGGAAATCGGTAACTGAAGCAGACAGACAAAAAGGTAGGGCTGAAAGAAAGTGGATTGTTTTTTCAAAAATCCAACCAAATTACAAAGTAAATCCCAGAATGAACTGAAAACACACTTTGAGAAAACAGTACTCTAAAAGTGACTCGCTGTTACCGTTAGAAAAGGTGAAGCTCTGGGTCATTGACGAATGTGGTACAAAACTTGGGTCATGATCAGATCATGGACTTTTAGTGAAAACTTGGTCCAAAGTGAGGTTTGAACTCACAACACACTTTCTGTAAAATGAATATGCAAGCACTCATAAGGGGCATAGTGCCTGAGGTGTCCCATGTCTCCACACCTACAGTCCCATCCATGTCTCATTATAGACATCATTTACTAAAAGCAGTACTGTCCATTCAGCTGCAGTGTGTGTGTGTGTGTATTTTTACTCATAATACGTGCGTTTCCCTGTTTTTGCTCTACGACTCCTGTGGCCAATGTTTCATGAGTCATAATTATAACCTCCAATCCAATCTGACATACAGGCTTCCAGTAATGTGGGATGGTTAAAAGACAAGCTTTGTAAATGCCTTAAAGGTTAAATATTAAGAGCAGCAAAGCTCTTATCTGTATCCTTTTCACTTTAGCTCCATGGCATGTTGTTGACTCATCTGTTTATTTATACAGCGGCTCAGATTGTAAAGACCGAGGACGTCTGTTCCCGCTCATAGCAACAACTCTACATATTTAATGCGGGATCCTCTATTCCCGCACGACTCGAGTAAGTTGTTTGCGTCAACTGAAAGAATAGGGGCAAATTGATTCATAGTCGCACAAGTAGCATCTATGCACGTCACAAATTCAAACAAGACTGCTGAATAGTAATGACTGCTTTGTTTCGGGGGTAAACACAAATTGGCAGAAGAAGAGAAGCAAAAAAAAAAACCCGTTTTTGACATTTTCAGGGGTTTTTTCCTCTTGCCTCCACTGTAAGGTCACTTTTTGTCGTGAGCTACAGTAGTCTGTCAAGCCCACAGAAACACCTGAGGCACAGGATGGAATTCCAGTCAGAAGCGAGGTGGAGGGCATGCTGGTGATACGTGTTTGACTGTAATTGGTTTTGTTACAGACAGGGCTAAGTGGTGTGGGTGTTACACTGAGCTGTGCAGTTGCGGAACAGTCAGGACATTGACTTATTGAAAGCCCAGTTTGAGGACAAACGCTCACTTTTTTTGGCGGATTTTGAAGGATAACAAGACGATTTATACATTTTATTGCCTTGGATTCTCAGTCCATGCTAATTATATTTTGACTCTGAAGAAGAAGAAGAAGCCGTCGCGTCGAGATATCAGTCCTTGCAGCAAATGAATACATTTGAACTGTGCTCCAGTGCTTTTTTTTGGCTGCCCAAAGACTTTCTTCTTCCCATGTTAATTAAAGTTTAAAGCAATAATCTAAAATTGCATTTCGGCTTAGATTATCACTTGGGATACAACAGAAAGAGCGTTTGTATAGGGTCTGATTGATGCTCAGATTCAGCACCCTCTTTTTCTCCAACATCCAGCATTTGTTTTCTCTAAAGGAGGAACAAAATGCTGCATAAAAAGGCAGCTGGTAAAACAAATAATGAAATGTGTTGCACCATGGATGACACTGCACAGAGTGACACATCCAGCAGCACTGCCAGCTCCAGTGTAGCTGATCCTACACATTCATCCTCTGAGGGGACAGGCTGCTGAGGGACTCGTGCAAAATTAAAGTGGTTCTTTTCAAATGGGCATGATGACATTCTTTGACATGGACTCTGGACTCTAACGCCAACTTTACTCCTTTTCTCCCATGTTGTGTTTTTATTTTACACAAAAGTGGAGGACATTTTGATAAATTACAGGAGTTGTGACACCATTAAAGATGTGTGACAGAAGGGAGCACAACCGCCTGGAAGAGCTGAACTCAGGTGAAGGACACGTTTGACATCGTAATCACCTGGACAATGACACCCAGCGGTGATGTGGAAACACCCACACAATTATGAAACGCTCCCTTTCTGAAGCGTGGAGACTCATCACACAGAGAACCTCCACCGTGTGTGCAGCTTAGGACTGCGTCATCCAAAGATCTGCCAAACCAGCTTCACTGCTGATACCAAAACAGTTTTAGAGCTGAAATGATTGGTCAATTTATTGACTAGTCTATCATCAGAAAAATAATCAGAATAATTAGTGTGTCATGTAATGTACCACCAGCTCTAATGTAAGGATTTGCTCTCCGTTACTTCATTGTAAACTGAATATCTTTGGATTTTAGACCGTTGGATGGACAAAAAAGCTGCATTAATTAAGATCTCACACTGGGCTCTAAATGATTATGATAAGAATCTTTTTGTCATTTCATAGACTCAATAACAATCATCAGTTGAATTCATAATGAAAATACTCATCAGCTGCAGCCTACGATGTGTTTCACCTTCCTTTGAGAAATATGAACATGTTTTTTCTACAAAACCTTTTTTTTTAATCATTTGTTAAAACAAAAACGTTCTCAAACATTCAATTTGAAACGCTGACCGAAGACATGAATCTGTCCAGGCAGATTTTGTCCATGACTGCTTTCTATAGCTACACGGCGTCACATACACAACTGAGGCTACTGAGGATCTGATTTGGATATGTGCGCCGCCCTCATGTTGAACTCAAATACAGAGCAAATAATCGAACTTATCACCTGCTCTAGAGTCTGGAGGACCTGTGTTACTCCTCTACTGACCTGCCACACTGACAAAACCCCTGATTTCCTCATCCCTGCCGTTACATGAAAGGATCAAATGCCAACAAGCGAGGGGGGTCGGAGGAGAGGCCGCTCTGCAGCTCCTCGGATCCCATGCAGGCGCTTCAGGTTCAGGCCCGTGGATCAGGAAGCCTGGCTTCAGAAAAGGGAGGAGGAGGAGGAGGGCTGGAATTGCTTTACCTCTCCCATAACCTACAGCACTACTTGAAAATCCTGCCCTCCGGTCAGAGATGCTCCCTGCTCCACATGAACCGCTTTAACCCGACATCAGTTCATCTGCTCAGACTGAAGAAGCTCCTGAGATACCGCCCCCCCTTCCTCCTCTACAACTTAAATAAAAGACCTCACCAGAGCAGAAGTGCTTTCATTTTTAGGCCTAATTTTAATTTGTGATCCAAATGATCTCAACTGAAATTACAGACTTGTGATTCTCTTAATGCTGTTCTATACTACAATTATTACAATTCCACATTATTACACTGAACTGAAGCATCCAGTCTTTGTGTTGCAGTCACACAGATGTGAGAAAATGAATGTTCAGTGAAAGACTGATGTCTGGCAGCAGTTTCACCTCATAACTTGGTGGTGACTAATTAAAGAAGCCTGCCTCTTCCTTTCTCTCTCTCTCTCACACACACACACACACACATCTTAAACGGCCGACAGAGGTTTGGTTCCTCTCTCTTGAGGCCGGTGTGTGTGCCCACCTGACGGCCAACATACGCGCACATTTCTCTCCCGTGTGGATTCGCGCATATATGGCCAGTGACGCTTAAAGTGCACATAATGAATCACTCACGCTGCTGTTCTGCCCGGACCAGTGCACCATAGCCTGGTTGTGAGATGAATCCCCGGTCAAGGCGAACGTTGAACTGTTAAGCTTTAGCTCCTCCTGCCTCGGACCGGCGGCTCTCCGCTCCTCTCCGCTCCTCGCTCTGCGTCCAGCCGCCGAGCTCGTTCCCTCTCCCGGGTCTTGACTCTGGGCTGAACCGGGAGCTCTGGCTTTAATATCATCACTGTTCCTTCTGGCGCGCTTTCTGTACCTGCTGGCAGAGGTAAACGCTGCCCCGTCGCCGGTCTTCTGCTGGCCACTCTCACTGAGATGAGAAACTTTCATCTTCGCAAACTCGCTCTCACCAATTTCGCCTTTTGCGTGCAGGTTGTCTGTATTCCGTTTCAGCCTTGGCTCCGTGTATTCCGTCCGATCTGGTGCGCATTCGGCGGTCCCAGCTACGCAACGGAGCCGCCGACTTTCGGCACTTGCAGCCCCGGATCTCCCTGCCCCTTCTCCATGTCCAAAAACTTCTCCCTTTAATCCTGTTGCGGACTCACTTGTGTCGAATTTCAGCAGTAATTCCCGTGCACGCCACTTATCTCCAGGCTGGCACGACCTGCAAGTTATCTCAGCTTTGGCGGCACAATAGAAACGGAGCATCATCAAAAGCAAAAACCAAAGCGCACTGTGCCACTTTGGGCAAAATATGACCTCCATCACCATGGCTGAGGCAGAGAAGGATGCTGCGGATGCAAGAAGTCCTTTTCCCCACTCTTCTCTCTGCCTTTTCTGGGTGTAAAATGCCGCTCGGCTGTGCAGGAGGAAGTGCTGCGCAAGTTGTGGCGTTGCCCAAAATGCAGTGTTGTAAAAAGTGCGGCTGAGCCAAAGTGGTTCAAGTTGGAGGATTTGATCAAATGAAGCCCCGCACGCATGTGGGAGGAGCTGAGGATCCAGACTGAGCGATGGAGGATAATGTTGGACTGTCTTTCTCCATATTTGTTATTTTCCACCATATGGTCGACTCTAATTAATGCTGCCACTAATACAGTCATTTTGTTCTGCTGCTCTTTTATTTCTCCTCACAGCGACACTTTCTGAGAAGCTATTCCTGGTAGCTTCTCTACTGATGCACATTTTATCACCAGCCCCCCTTCAGGGAAAGTAAATCGCTTAATTTGGCAAATGAAACTGAATTATTTTACCGATGATGAACCTGTTCAGATTCACTCGTTTTAGGTCTCAACAGGAGCTTCCGGTAATTGGAAGATATTAATGTCTATCCAATTAAGTGCAGTGCCAGGGATGTTAGCTTCTATGACTTATTAAACAGCAATAAAGAATTCAACAGCCCACATAGGAACATGAGATTTGTATACAGCACATCTCTGTCTGCCTGTATTTTGCAACTGATCTCGCGTCCCTCCAGGATGATATGGTGGCTTTGCACATAAGCAGCTGAGGGCAAGCTGGAGAAACATCTGTAAGGTGAAACATGCAGGCCGCACTGAATCAAAAGAAAGAGAGACATCATGTTTAACTGTATAGTTTTGTCCCAATAAGCAGCTAGAGTGTCTCGGGCGACAAGAATGAGCGTAACTGGTGGAAACAACAAGGCCGGAAGTTGGTCTCTTTGGTATGGACCCTGCAGCTCTCTGGGTCTAATGACCGGGGGTTATAGTGATAGCCGATGAGTACTTAGTAGCACAGAGGGATGTACAAATGGTCACTGACTACTGCAACAGCTGGCTGCTTTCTAGTTCACAGCCGAGGATGCTGCCGTGAGGGAATAAAACGGGCAGATTGTGCCTTCGAGAGGTGATTCATTTTACCACAAGGACAAATATCAGCAGGCTGCAACAAATGAAGATGAAAGAGTGACGGATTATAGAATGAGAGTGTCACACATACTGTTAAAACCTGCTTAGACACATGTTGCATCGTGTGTTCAGAGCAAGTGTCAGATGGTGATGTTGGACCCATCTGCAGTGATTACAGCTCAATACTGCTCATACTGCCACATTCCTTCTCCCTCTGTTGTTGGAGCTTTTAACCATTTCCTGGGGGAGAGCTTCCTCATCCCACCTGTTTATCTCCATATGAATCATAATGAGGTCATTTAATTGCATGTTTTTAATTGCAACATGTCTAACGGGTGGGGACAAAATTAATTACACGAAAACAAGGTTATTAATGAAATCAATTTAGTTTTTTGTAATTGGTGTTTTATCATTATGAGCGCCAAGTCAGCAGAAACAGCTTCGTGTCGGTGTTTAAAGGGTCAGTTAGCAAAAACCACCAGTGAAATTCCATTCATTTCCATGAAACTGTCTGAGAGACCTTTGTCAGGACTGCACACCGCGGCACTCTCCAGGGTCCTGATCCTGTGGCTTTAATGGCCGGGGAGCTCTCTGTGGCGCTCCACCTGTTCACATCGGTGGGGAAGGTTACTGCCAGCTAATGACTGACTTTACCTGTTCCCCCAGCCCAGTATCCTCAACAATAGTATTTCAATTCAAATAACTTTACTGGCATGAACAAAAAAAAATATGTTGTTGCCAAAGCAGATTCATATCATATTACATATACATTAAATTAAATTAAATACACAGGTGTCACTTACAGGTTCTATATTATACTGATGCAGTCCATTCTTTGGTTGCTATACAGCACAATACAGCATGCTATTACAATTACTTAATACCATACAAATCGCTAATGTTTGGGATTTAGACACATTAGACAATTGCACAGCTCACAATTTACATCCAGTGCCAGTGCAGGAAGTAGTGTGCCCTTTCTGTAGCGAGGTGGAACGTAAGGGTGTGGAGGTCAGGGGTGGTGGACTGGCGTGTGGCACGGCTGACTTTCATGCAGGAGTTTGCTTCCCATCCCAGACCTGCAATTAACATTTGACTTTTTATTAACTCACAGTTCACACTTACTACATTGCTTTAAAAACACATATTTTCTCCTGTGGTGGTTGTGAAGCAGCATGTGATCAGAGCTGACAGTGAGTCTGCTCGGATCTATTTGGGTACTGCTTACTGACACACAGCCCTGAGACCCATAGGAGCCTTACCTGATCTGCTGGGCTGGAACTAATCTACAGTCTCTAACTGCACTGCTACAGCTACATACAGCAACCTCAGACGTATCTGCATGGCTGGATCGTAATGTGGGTGAAACGACCCTTTAAATTACGCTCTTAAAGTAAAGTCTGATAACACCCTCCCCCTTTTTTTCGGGAGCATTCCTCCCCAGCCATGTCCTACCAGAGACGTTAAAGATGATAAGTGTTGCCTCTCCTCGTGGCACACAGCATTAAGCAGATATATTGTATTGGATTAATGGTGCTGCAATGGACAGGGCCCACATGGCCCGCAGACACTTATCAAGCAGTCCTCTGGTGTGTGTGTGCGTCATCTCCTGTCCCCGCCTGGACTCGCCATCCATTCACAGGGAATCGATGTCCTGCCAATAGCAGAAATTGATTTTTGCAGATGTCGCAATATGCAGGTCTGAGCCGTCTGATTTGTATGTACCCCGTCTGACTATGAATCCACAACAAGGCGGTAAGCTTCAGAAATCAGAGGAAAATGAAGATGCCCTCTGGCTTCACCTAAATGCAACATAGTAAAGAGAGCATGATTGAAAGCCTTTCCAGAGGCAGATGGTGCCTCACAGTCTTTATTTCACTTACATATACTTACATGCTTGCAACACATGTTTATTGACCTTTTAAAAAGTGTTATTACAGTCTGCAGCTTTTCTGGCTTTTCAGATAAACGCTGTATGTAAAAAAAAAAACCTCTTGCAATCCTTGTACGACCTTTTTTCTTTCAAAGCTACCACTCACGTATATATATATATATTATTTCACTTTCATTTAATCAAACCACGACACCGACTCGTGAAGTCTCTTTTCACAACTTTTACAACATTGTTTCCCCTCCGTTGCCCTGCTCCCAGGGCTACCCTCAGCCCAGTAAAAGCTTTCGAGCATTAACACAAACAAGAGCTGAACTCTGTGGAACAAACAGTGATGCACTTTTTTTTTCTTCTCCGAGCCAAAACATTCCCGTTTCTAACAAGAGAGCCCGAGACAAAAGAAGCCCAATAAATGGGTTTTAAGGGGGCTAGGTGAACAAGTAAGAGTTGAAAAGAGGAAGGAAGTCAAAAAAAAAAGAAGCCAAAGCAAGAAAGAGGGGGGGGGGGATTAAGTAAATGGCTCTTTTATATTCTCTGTGTTCGACTCAAATGGAAAGTTACTGCAGATAAATACGTTTCCCTGTAACATTATTGGTATTCACTCTCAGCAGAGACGGGGGTCAGGAGCAATCAGTTTGCCGTGGGCTCATGGAGGGGGCGGGGTTCAACATCTGAGTTCAGCATCTTTCAATTTCCAACAATTTTTGGCATGTTTGTGTCTCAGCCTGCCATTAATTGCAAAACCGTCCAGCCGTGACACTGTGAGCTGGTGAGATGCAGACTGCAGACTGAATCAAAGCCACGTCTTCATGAGGCAAAAGGAAAATAAAAAAACAGCCTGCAGAAATAGACCAGTGGTTAGTTAGTTCCATTTCCAATTCATGAATTGAATTTCAAGCGGTGTCCCGAGCTGGCTGAGCCGGACCACAGCGCTGCTGTGTGTGGTCATGGCATTTGAAAAGCTGTAATTGGATAATCCTTTTTAAGATGGCGATGAAACCGCAAACCTCTGGCAGAGAGGCGCTCCCAAAGGAATGTGGATGGTGCTGACGGATACTGTCGTCTCGAACAAGAGCCTCCACGACTCCATTCTATTTTATTTTATCTGTTATTTTATTATCCCTCTTATCGATTTAACTCTTTTTGTCTTTTTAATCTATTCGATCTAGTTTTTAGTCTAGCTTTTATATAACTCTATTTTTTATTATTGTTTTTATTATTATAGCTTTTAAATCTATTTTATTACATTTTCATCATTTTTATTTTCTCGCTTGCATTGGTCTCAAATTCTTAAATAGTTTTTTTTGTTGCTGTTTTTACAGTGTACACTTGTTCTGTCTTATTATCTCATCATCTGCGGAGCCCTTTGAGCCGCACTAACCTGTCTGAAAGGCGCTGTACAAATAAAGTCTGATTTGATGACGTACGGTAACCTTGACACTGTCAGTCTAGCTGCGCAGTGTGAGAAACTCTTCCTGTCCAGCGCTTCTACACTTCACTTCTTCTCTATAGAGATTACTTGTTAGCAAAGAGCAGCTCTTATTTATTCCCCTCACACTGGACTTTATCTTACTGCCCAGTTTCCAATGGTACTTTTGGGGCCAAGTCTCAATCCTTATTGCACTCTCCTTAATTTACTTAAAGCAAATATAAAAGCCACAAATTGATGTTTTCCTGCAATATACCTAATAGGCCAATGAAGCAGCTATTGTGGCTTGTTGAAATTATAATTGTCAGTGAACAACGGAGGGAGAGGGAGGGATTTCTCGTGTCTGTTGAAGGAGGCATTTCACTACACAGTGACTTCATTCATACGGTTTAGGAAATGTGCATATTTCACACACAAAGCCAGCTCTCATCAGCAGCATTCAGATTCTTCTGAGATGTGTTCCCCCCCTTTTCAACATCCTGCTGGGGTGAAATGACTCTTCCATAAAGTGCTGGTGATTGGACACATAATCATCTGTGCTTCTAATATTTAGAACAGAAACTGAATCCAACGGCTGTTATTCAGCCACAGATAAGCCATTAGCTTCTATTCATCGTTTCCTCAAGAAGAACACAGACAGAGTGGTGGGAACACAGTTTTGGGGGCTGTCACTGCGGCTTCCTGCAAACATGTTGAGTTCTCATGTCAACATCAGCCATAACAGGGGAAAGCCAGGTAAAGAGGGAGAACAGGATCCGTCTTCATCCATCTGAATGGCCAAATGAGTGACTGCTTTAAAAGCTTTCCTACCGGGGCTGAAATATTAATATTTGCTGCTCAGGAACATTACCAGTGTCCTCGGAGTGAGGCAATGATAATTATTAATGAATCTCATTTTCAAACCACAGTGCTGGATGTTCAAAGTGCCTGCGACCTTCAGACGGAAAGCAAAGCACAGCTTCTATCTGAAGTCAGTAGACTAGAAATGTTGTCTGTTACAATTCTCCTACTGCAGTTGGGACTCATCTCGCTGATTTGTTTACCTCAGCGGTTGTGCTCTAGATGACTTATTCATGAACATGTGGAAAACCACGTCACTCCAAAAAGATGCCACGCTTTTATTTGAATAGACTGATCAGGATCTTTTTTTACTCATCGATGCTTCAGGCAAGCACTTCGACTGAAACAGCCAGTGTCACTTCTCTGTCACAGGGAGACATTGTTCGAGTAAGCATGAGGTCCTTGAAGATGAAAAGCAACATTTTGCCATCTAGAAGCCTTACAAATGGCATCAGAACACACAGGTTCTGGTTTTCCAATTAAACTTTGGGCTAGTGTGCAGTTCCTCTGCTTTGTAGTGAGACTATGTAACACTGAATTTCCTGTAGATTCTCCAGAGCCTGTTGCTTTAAAGCTGCTCTAATCAAAAGTTCTATGTTAACAATATATAAAATGACTGTGTGTAATATGAAATGTGTCGCTCACTCTGCAGTTCCCCTCAGCTCTACAGATCGCTTGGTCACTCAGCTGTTTTCAGCTCACTGTACACAACAAGCCAGACAGACACAGTTAGCAGCTAGCTGGTGAACACAGCGGAGCATTTAGCTACTAAAACACTAGATATTTGCCTCCAAGAGTTGGTCAAGACCAAAACAGAGCTAAAGTAGAGAAAATGTTAGACTTAGAAACACAAATTCAAATGAAGGCTAATGTGTCTGCTGGATGTGCAAATAGGCAACAGTTTGTTAACACGTTCCCCATAGCATCTTATAAGGTGATAATATTTCAATGATGGTGTTTTTACAGCCTGTTGTTGCTCTCCAATAGCCCAAAAAATGAATTTGTGCAGGTTGAAAGGATAAGATTTTATTTTTTTTTAATTCTTTTTAAAAAGGCTACGTACACGTTTACTTCTTTTTTTACTTTTCCGGTAAAAAACCCAAAATGTTTCCTGTGACATGCTAAAACATAGTGTAACATTAGCAAAGTAGTGAAGAGTCATTAAGTCAGTGAAGTGACTCTGTGATGTCAGTTACACAGCATCTACCTAAAGTTTGCTATCATTAGCTAACATTAGCCACCATAAGCTACAGGTCACACCAGACCAAGTAAGGCTGTAGCTAACAAAACCCTGAGTGTATTGACCTGAGCAAGGGTGCATATTCTTACTTATGAATTCAAGTTTTCATTAGAGGCAGTGCCTGAACTGGACCAAAAAGGTGCCAGAACCTAATTCAGCAGTTGCATGACGTGATCATCGCATGTGTCTTGGATAAGCATGTGTCAAGACCCTACTCTGCCTCTGATTGGCTCTGACCCTGGTGTTTTTTTCTAACCCTAACCATCTCACTCCTCATGCCTAAAGCTAACCAACCAACCCAACAAAGGCAACGAAACACTAGCCAATCAGAGGCAGAGTACGGCAGGTCTTCGCGGAATGCCGGTGGGAAAGAAAATCAAGCGTTACGCCGTTACCCGGGTGTTTAGGGGTGTGTACCTAGACTCACCAGGAGGTGGCGTATGCAATAAGAAGTAAGGGTACACATGTGGACAAAAATCAGAAATGTGCACCGGCATGTGTGTGCACCATCTTGCTTTACCACTGAACAGCCCTCTCTTTCTCTTTTGGAGTAGATAACTGATTCTTTTGTTCCTGAGGTTGAAATTGCACACCACCCGCTAACATGCACCTCAATGCAAATAAGTATATTTGTAATTGACCTCACATCTGGGCTGAGACACCAGCCTAAGAGGATAATTATGAGAGGAGCCGAGCTAATGATGTCTTTAAGTTTCAGTGCCCTTCGCCAGCCAGTCAACTTTGACCCGTTTGCAATGGTATGATTGTGAAAAGTTCAATTAAGCTGTAATTTGAGGCAGAGACCGCCGAATAATTGCAAGATAGTGGGTGTTTTTTAGTTCAGCTTGAGCATGCCTAATAAGCAGTCTGTCTCACTTCTCACCAGCTATTAGCATCTGTTCCCTGATGTGAGATGTCGCTGAATAATGACAAGAAGAGGCAACAGAATCTTCCTGTGTTTGTGATTTATGTCTGGTGTCTTCAGAGTTCAGAGAAAAATAATGAAGAAATGTTGTTTGCCTGCATTAAATTGCTTCACAATGTCTTAAAAAGAGCGGTCGGGTTCGAAAACCGCCTATTTAAAATACACAGAAACCACATACATGTTTTAGTCCTTACAGAGGGGAATGCTGGACGTTACTTGACATGGTTGCTTCTGGCTAAACAGCTCAACTACAACTCTGGCTAAACATCAGAGACACGTCTTAGAAAAACATCTTCCATCTTTGCTCTGTCTGATATATTGGCTATAATTACTGGAAGTATGCTGGACTGGATATTAGGACACATCTGTTCTATCAAGGGGCATGTGCTCCTGGGGATTCTCTACCAACGCTTTCCTTCACGAATTCACTCAGAGAGGGGGGTGGAAAAAAGGAGAAAGAAAGGAACGCACTGCATTGATGGTGGTTGAGTGCACGTTGTCCAGTGTTGTCCCATGAAGTAGAATCGATTGGTTTCAATCACCAAAATGGCACGAGCCATTACTGCCCTGAAACCACACGAAAACAAATCACTCCAAAACTGGGGAGAATTACCCTCGCACCTCGGATTCCTTCACCTGAGTCAAATAAATAACACGCTTGTTTCTGAAAGGGGTTCACAGTAAACTACGGCCAGGACGGCCAATGCATATAACAGGCTGAGTAATTGAGTCCACCATGCATATTTATGATTAAATAGACCACCCTGTCGGCGCCTGGATTTATTGGAGAGAGTTGCGGTTTTGGTGGAGGCTCTGCACTGCGATCTATGGCTTTATAAAAGGGCTTTAGCGAGCAAAACAGTCAATCTGTCATTCCTGTTAGAATGGGATTTATCAGCAGGCTGGCTGCAGGTCAACAGATCATGTTTCTGTTCAAGGGCTCCAAACAGTCCATGGGAAGGAAGTGATCACCATTAGCCGAATGCCACAGTACGAACAGAGCAGAGCTGAGTGCCTCAGTGAGGGAGTGCCCATTCATAAAAACACATCAAAATACAGAAATGTAAGCCAATTCATTTTATTCATGTGCTTATTCATTTATATAGCCTATATATATCTAGCTAGCATGAGCGCAGGGACGTATTTCAGTGCATGTGCACATGCATATTAATGCTTAAAATAAACAATTGAAAGATGTACATTTTCTATAGTTAAATCTGAAGCTTGCGTGGAAATAATATTACAGCACAATAAACAATGTTATGTATGATCTAGGATTATATATAACAACAAGCTCAGCTGCTGCTGACTCGGTCAAAACTGATAAACTGATAAAACAAAATCTTAAACATACAGGCTTAACATTATTAGCTGAGCTTTATTCAACATGTTATTAATAATGTTTCAGATTCTGTAGACATGATCCATCCTGTCTGTCGATAGTGGGTTAGTTGCTGCTCGGTGCGCACAAGAGGACACAGAGATTCTGTTTCAACAAAATAAGAAAACACTGGATTTACAGGCAAAAAGCCCCCAGGCAGCGTAAAAACCTGCCTGTGGCTGTACAGATAGCGTGCAGCCTTTCAATATAGTCTAAATAGTCCAAACCAACTAAAATAAAGTGAAGAAATGTGCTATTTTCTGTTATTTTCTGTACCACTAATGTGCTATGGCCAGTGTGTTTAGCAGCTCCTCTAAACTTTTAGCTGAGGTGAAGGTATGCAGTCATGTCAGGAAAAACAGATATTAATCCTTCCAATTTACTGTATTTTTCATACAGACCAATGAAGCCACAAGCACTCAAAAAGAAACTGTTAACATAATTTTTTTTCAGAGATTATTTAAAGAGAGAGTTTTTAAAGCAGGGGGCCCCCTTCCCACGCTAATGCTAGCTTGTCGCTAACTTTGTCGATTTGTTGTTTGGTGATCATTCTGTGGGGTAGTCACTTTCAACACATTACACATGGCCATTTAATCCACTGATAATATTTAAAATATAAATAGTGCAGCTTTAGATTTACAGTATGTTCCAATGAGGTTCAACTATTCTTATCTTGTGTGTTGGACACATCCACAAACATGTCTAATATTTTAAACCCACGTTCTGACATTTCCTCTTTCTGTTTATTAATCTCTTTTCAAAAAACAGAGACGCATTCCTTGAATCACTACCTACTAATACTTGATGTTCCTTTTACTACTGTATGATGATGAATGTGTGTGCGCTAGAGGGCAAAGGGAAGAAAGATTAAACAGAACAGAAAATAATGACCTTGGGTAAAAAGTTAATGGATATAGAAAAACATCAGAAAACCTTTCTTAAACTTTATTTGCATTGTCATAAAAAGAAGATTGCTGGCAGAGCTGTCATGTTGATGCTCAGAAGATAATGACATGTGGATGTTTAAATATTACATTTAAGCAACTCAGCCCAATTTACACTTACCACCTTTCATTTCAGGGTCGTAGTACTGTATGAGTCTGAATGAGTCTGGGGTGATAATGGCATGAATACTGTATAAAACTTGTTCGTGTTTAATAGGAAATGAGTGAAACATACAAAAGAGCCACTGTTTAAACAGAATGTCACACACAAAACTCCAGGTGCCTCGTAGCCATGAAAACCAAATGAATCACAGCGTGCAGATGTCATGTGCCACTGAACCGAGTGGAAGAATCCACCATCTAAGCAGGTTTGCTCAGTGTTTGAGTTACAAAGTTATCTTCTTTGAGCTACATTACAGCAGAGTAATTAAAGTGATGCTGTGTGGAATGACACCAGGGCAGCCGGGACCACATGACAGCAGTGATGCGACCGAACGGTGTTTAACAAACATGCTGCATAGAGGTGCAGGGGACTGTCTATACCCTGGAGACATTGTTAATGTGATGGCATTTACAACTCCTGGCTCAGTGACGGGATCAGAGCGAGAAGTGCAGTGTCTGCTAAGTTTTCTCTCTAAACCTCTAAGCGATGTGAAAAACACAACTTAGCGACAAACATTAAAAGGTCAACGTCTAATTATATAACTCTGAATTGTTATTAACCACTTGTTATGCTGATTAAACTGGTGTGGATATAATGACGTGCCGTTGAGAAACTTATCCCTGCAGGTTTAATGTGGTTTTTTGACACTGGGAAGGGCTCTGCTGACTGCGTGCTCTTCTTGTAAGCAGCACTGTGCTTCACATTCAGCTCTGCAGAGTTACACACTTTTACACCTGCCTGCCAAGTATCTCTGACCACTGGCCACGGAGCAGTTTCACGTTGGCTGACAGACACTCCAACTCTAACTGGAGCTGTTTGAATTAATTCCCAGCTGGCATTTTAACCCGTCACTGCCGGTGCAGAAGATCCATATTATATTTGGACATTAGAGCGGAGTGGGATGTGTGTAACAACAGCAACTGCAGGACTTAAAGACTTTTTATTTATGCAATATTTCATTTCCTGAAGTCTTATGTGGGCAAACCACAACTTATAAACTGAGGTAAACTGAGTTTCAACGTGCTTTACGTACATTGTAACTTTAAAAGGAATCAAAAACAAATCAATCAAATTCACATATGATACAATGTTAATGGGGCAAATGAAAAGCAAAAGAAATGGCAATAAATTATCACCATAAAAAGATTTAAAGTGAAAAGCCAGACAGACAACATGGAGAGTGGAAGTAAAACCAGAACGTCCAGGCTCTGTTCCAGGAGTAAGAAAACCTCATTCAAAATCCCATTGACATTTGTACAAATCCAGAACATAACCTTACAATATGTCATGTGGTTCACTCTATGTTTAGATAAGTATGTAAACTTTTGGATGACCACATAAACAGTGAGATCATTCTCTCATTCTTTGAGAAGAACAAGTTGGAGTTGGAACGTATTAACATGTCATGGCGGGCAGCACTCAGGGCTTGTCTGCTACATTGGCGGTTGTGGCTCCACAGTTGAGGTTGCCACATTGCCTTTGCAGAAGTAAACAGCAGGAGCAAGATGGCGGATCACATTGATTACCTGCGAGGTTTTGTTCTGCTGTTACAGATATTTGTTTTTGGATCAACTGTTAATGATAAGAAGACGTAGAAGACTGTTACCACAGTAGACCAGAGACCACTGCTGCCTTCTCCATCCTCTCTCTCCAACCTGGAGAATAGGACACGCCCACTGATGATGTCATAGTTCACACTTCAGGTCGAGGAAAACCTGCTGTTTTTTGGCTCCAGCTGGGAACCAACTTTTCGGCTTCAGAAACCAATTTATTTTTGGTCGAAATGGTCCAAACTGTTCAAAATTAGGTGCTCGAACCGCAACGGAAATGTGGAAAAGGGGTAAAAGTGATGAGTTAAAGCAGTCATGACAATATTAACTTTATGTGTTGTACGTACAGCTTACAGCACCGCCTTTTCTGCCAGTTGTTGTCAGACATGTCAGCTCAGTACAGTGATCTGCTCACCCACAATGACATTATAGCTTAGCAAAGGAAACGCATTGAAACGATTTTGTGTCCCGGCGATTCTCCGTGATTCAAAGCAGAAAAAAGCCCATACTTTTCTGTCTCTAATAGAGAATGGCACAATTTCTGCAGCCGCTCTTTGAGCAATCATTTCCACCACTTGAACCAACTCAATATAGAGCTGCAGGGCAGAGATAAAAGAGTGGAGAGACTTCATGCATTGCTGTTTTATCTGTGCTCTTCTCACTGGTTTGGTGATGCCACCAAATCAGGATTTAGCAACATTTGAATCAAATGTGATGACAATTGGCAGGTTGCTGCTTATGTTACCAGGCCACTGTCAGTCAAATCGGATCAAACCACACGCCCACAGTGTTGGGGTTTTGAGTGTTAAACTCTTAATAAATAACACCTAACAATGTTTTAAATTGGACTGTTGCTTATTTAGTTGCGCTGCAGAAAAGATTTGAATCCAAGTATTCAGGGGCTTTAAATGAACAACAATATTACATTTTTAAATTAATGTAGCCTAGCATCCCTGTCAAGCCAAATGAAATGAACCGCATCACATACTGTTGAGCGAGGTTATGTTCTAGGCCTGGACTTTTAGTAATTTGTGTTATTTCATGTGTCAATGTGGTTTTGAATAAGGTTTTCCTTACTTCAAGAACAGAACCCAGAAGCCCTGATTTCACTTACACTCTGTTTAACGCTGGTAGCACATATCACTGACTACATGAAGCTTCACCAGTCTTTGCTCTTACTGAAGGAACAGTAAGCAAACCAGTCTCATAACCATCAGCATTACTCAGGCTATAGCAGATTTTCACTTTTTAAGATGGATTTAGATTTTGGTTAGTTATTAGACTGTATAAAGAATTTATGAGCTGTAATAATTTTGACATGTGCTTCTCAAGTTCAATACAGTTACATTTATCTTTATCTAACCCTTTATTTTGGAATGCCTCACTGCTTTTGAAATCTGCTCATACACAATCTGCTCATTCATTATTCGCTCAGTTAACATGCAACACAACAGCATCCAGACAAATACATCATACAGCATTTATTCTCTCCCACACGGAGCAATATTTATTTAAAACGTAGTGTTTTTTTCATGGAGGGCTGGTCAGGAGCAGACATGGTGAGCTGGGATTTCATGATTGGAGTTGATCAAATAAAATCACTGCAGGTCTCCCATGTGGCTGAACAGCTTAGTCCAATATCCTGTCCTTCACTGGGCTTTTACAGCTTCCAAGGGCAAATAATCCAACTTCATACTGCTGTTTGTTGTACTTTGAGTCAATCATGCAACATTTTGCATTTCATTTCTGGTGCGGGATGTGAGGGGAGATTAAAATGGATGATTCCATCACTACAGCATTTGTTCCCCTCCCCTGCTGCTAAACAGTAGGTTGGTCCTCATCTCAATTCCAGCATGCCCTCAAGTAACAATAAAGGAATATTGGAAACAGAGGAATATGTAATGTGAACACGATAAATGAGCGACAAAGAAAAATGTTTCACCCGGATTTCTTTTTATCTGCTTCACTATCTTCCGGACCACCATCGTTACGACACCGTACAATACATACTCTTTAACGCAGCCACTTTAAATTATTCACCACCGTTGCAATTTTCATGAGCTAGGTGATTACATAGTGAAATGGTACTGCGGGCAAAACAGGAAAGTATTTCTTCACAGCATTAACAGCACTGTGGCAAAGGCAGCAGAGGACTTCCCAACACGCTAAAAGAAAAACTTTTTCAAAGATATTCTAATTCAGTTCAAGGCATCTAAAAATGTCTTCCCTGCAAACCTTCTGTTGCATCTCCTAATGAGGGCTGTGACCTCTGGCTGGCCACATGCAGCAAGATAGATTCTTTTGTACAGGGAGAGTGGGAGCAATACATGAATAATGGAGATTTGCAGTTGAAGTGGTTTTAAACAGCGCACAGAGAGTCTTCAGTTTGATGGTTTGGTCAATGACTTCGGTTGTGCCAGCGGAAACCTGTTCTTTATTTGGTTGATGTGTATCAAGACCTACGGTACTGTATGATCAGGAGCAAAAGAAAAACTGTAGAGGTAACTTTTGCATCCAGAAAAATATCTCAGCCAATTTCAAAAGATTGAAATTCTCAGTTCAGATGCATTCTTGACTGTAGAGCTCATTTACAGTCAAGGGTTAGCATGTCTCCTAGCATTAGGTTAACCAAAGGTAAATGGCAGATGAAATAAGCCATCTCTATTTCAGTTAGATGCTTTCTGACCTGGACACCAAACTTTGACAGTGCTGAAGTGAGGGGATTGTATGATGGCATGCTTAGCTCTCTGCAGTGCAGCATCCTTGGAATCACGTTACAATTCTGCTCCTCGCAACTTCACGTCCAACGCCGACATTCAGCGCAAACGCAGAGAGTAGAGTGCCCTTAATGTTGAAACTGGAGAACAGAGTTCACGTCCCGTCACAGACCTACAATTAACATAAACTTTAACCATAAACATGATCTTTCCCAATTTCCCTTTCAGTCAAATTGAACTTTTGGAGCTAAAATCCAGTGTGCTGAATACTTTTTCCTTTCCCTAAACTTAGAACCGGCTAACTTTAACCATGGTTTATTTGCCATAACCACAACCTACAGTAGGGCATTGGTTTGGTTTCAGAAGCAGCACAATGAAGTAAAAAAAGTACACTAAAAAAAGTATTAAAATACAGATTAAATGATTGTTTTAAACCAGAATACAGGGCTGGGATGTTTTTTTAATCCCTGAGTAGTGTCTGCAGGTCTCAGTCGCCATACAGCCCCAACAACCTATAGCAACAAGATTGAGCAGGCTTTATGTAGCCTGTGCGGCAAAACCCTGGGCAAAAAAGGCTGCTTAGAACTCGCTGCTGCTCGTTAAAGTGTAACTCCACCCTCAGATTCTGCTAGAGCCCTCTCTCCCAGCAAATAAAAAAAACTAGTGAGGGAACAGCACCTGTAGGAGGCGTGGCCTCGTGGCTTCGTAGTGTGCGGGTCAGGGGACACGGAGGAGACTGACTGACACTGATTAGAGTCTTTTCTTATATAAATTTCATGACGTAGACGGGTCCCAACCGGCTGACTCTATGTCAGCATCGGCCTTGCAGGTTCAGGGCTGATTTAAAACAGCAGATGGCGTTTTGAGCCAGTTTCAGCCCATGAAATGCTGATTTTTATACATTTGGTAAGAAACACTGATGTGTTTCATCACAGTACGGTCACATCATTTAGTTTACAGCTCAAATAACACGTCTAAGTGTGGACATGAACCTTCAACACGAGGCTGTCAGGAGAATCAGTTGTTTCTGTCAGTGCCCCAAAACAGCACATGTCTACATTCACATGTCAAAGCCTTCTAGTGGCTGTAGGAATTCTCTTAGAAAAGAAATAGTTCCAGCATGTAAAACCTCGTAAAAACCACAACTTGTCATTATTACATTTCCACTGTTGTATGGATGAACCAAAACATAAAATGTTAATGATTGAGCGTTAGAGGTGCTGGTTGGCAGGCTCTATTTTTTTACCTTTGGACAAAGCCTGGCTAGCTGTTTCCCTCTGTTTCCAGTCTTTATGCTAAGCTAAGCAACTGCCTGCTGGCTGTACCTTCATATTTACATACAGACATGAGAGTGCTATCACTCCTCTCATCTAACTCTCAGCGAGAAGTGAATAAGCATTTTTTTCCGAAATGTTGAGCTACTCCTTTAAGCCCTTTATAATCTGAGGTGATTTACTGGTGCATAATTAAATTTCCACAAACCAACTGACACACTTTTCCCAGCTGCTGGTCCAGCCTTGTGTAACACAGTAAACCCTAAAGGTAAAAGTGTAACCATAAATACTGTCAATAAAACTTGTGTTTTGGATCAAAATGCTACCAAGAATTCCTAACCCTTGTGGCGTATTTGTATGCATGGGCGTGAGTCCACAAGTTGGACAAATGTGAGCTTGAGACGAAACAGTGGTTAGAATTTAAAAGAATTAAGGACTGTCAGCCGTGCTCTATTGGGCTTAGGAAGTCCTTAAATCCTGGGGGTGAGGCTATCCATCTTTGTCCACAGTCTCAACGAGAGAAAGATAGATGCATTCAATAAATGTGGTCTTGAGAAATCTGCAGGAAATGATTAAGAGTGATAAATGGGGACACAGGATTTTTGCAGGGCCGAGTTTCATGTGACATCCATTATACCATCAATGACAAAAGTGGGTTTTTCGAAGCACACGGTGGGAACAGCTTAAGCAATCTTGCCACATTTCTGCATGTGTCTCTGAAGCAGGCAGAAAGAATATTGTGTTTGAAGCAATTATCTTTCAGATATCTGCGAGGAACTCTATGATGAATGTTTAATTGAGTGAAATAATCTCTTAGCTAATTAGGCAACAATTTGTCACATTCTTAAAAGCATGAAAAGGCTAAGTGCAAATGTTTTTACCTACACCCTGACAATTAGCAAGTGAACTAGATCTCAGAAATTTAATGTAAAATGCATGGGGCAGCTGACAGCATGAGTATCTGTTAGACTGTCTTTTGTAGCTCTGCTGTCATTTCTTCGTATATAATCAGGTGCTGAGAAACAGGGGCTAACTCTAAAAGCAGCTACGCATGAAGGGAAACTGACAGACCTTGTGTTCTCTTCTATTGTGCAAATGGAGTCTTTGTTACTGAGGGTGGATACCTATAGGGGCCGCGTTTGTCATATAGTCACAGTGTTCCCTTACAAGAGATCAGACTAACTCTGAAGAGATGTAGAGGGACCAAACCAAGCTGCCAAACCTCCAGAGAAAGAACGGTACCTGTACCTGTATCAAAGCAAGTGCTGCGCTTATGAGGATACAAGTTGGCTTTTAATGTCCTTCCATCCTTTTTACATTTTTTATCAAAAAGTTATTTTGGTTGCTGTTGTATTAAAGCATATTTGATTGTCACTCTCTTATCAGACGTTGTTTTACATGGATCTTTGTAGCACGTAACTTTAAAGTGATCTGTCTACATAAGCACGGTCTCTTCTGGTTTTTGACTGTTAAAATTTCGGAGAGGGTTCAGAAAACATTAGGGGAAAGGCAATGCTTTCTAGGGGACATATTAATTCTACAGCCAGATAGCTGGGCTTGATTGATTCAAAGTCTATTCTTAGTTGGCATTTAGCTTAGCGCTAAATGATTTTCAGCTCGAGCTGTCTTTCTGTCTCCGTCGACCTCCTCTATTTCTCCCTTTTTGTGTTTCCATCTTTCTCCCTTAGTGGCTTTGTTCCCTCTATCTTTCCCTTCTTCCCTCACCTCATCTTCTCTGTCTTACTCCCTAATTACATTTATTTCCCCTTTCCTTCTCTTCCCTCTCCTCCCTCCATCACTCCTAATTCCTCGGTGTAAAAAGCCATGGTCTGACTCTGACTGGCTGTGAACAGCTGCCTCTCCAATTGCTCAGGCATGGACAGATCTTGTTACAGAGCTGGGCAAACTAGTTCCTAGCCAGGCCGTCAAGAGCGCACAACTCTTTCACTCGCTCCTCTTAGAAGTTTGGGGCAACAGTTCTCTCCGTCAGCTTCACTTTGTTGCTCAAGTCAGAGGACAAGGAGGAGATACAAGGTGGCATTGTCTACGTAGAAAAACGTTTGCATATTTATTGAAGAGGGTCACATGTTTCTGGCACAACCATAACGTTTTTCAGAGTGTTTATTTGCACCTGGGTGAGAATAGTCACACAGCAGCTATTCAGCTATTTTCACCCGGCGTGAGCATCAGCGGGTGATGAGAGTTGGCCACAGTTGTCTGTTTCCTAAACCTAAGGCTTTCTAACATGTGGTTAGCGTTGTGAAATGGTTGCAGTTTGGTTAGGGTTAGGCACTTAAGAGCGAACTTCTTGCACTTCTTACCACTTGCAGCATCAACAGAGGGTGGTTTTGACAGCTGCGGTTGTCTAAGTCCAGGGCCATACATACAGTGGGGCAAAAAAGTATTTAGTCAGCCACCAATTGTGCAAGTTCTC